>NC_069472.1:25854107-25874107 GCF_026875155.1 Cherax quadricarinatus
ACATATAAACATAAGAAAGGAGGAGCACTGCGGCAGGCTTACTGGCCCACGCTAGGTAGGTCCTCCTCAAACCCAAACTCATCAACAAAAATATTTGGCCAACTCAAAATGCAAGTCCCACTAAAATTCATTCCCTCTCATTCATAAAAACATAAGAATGGAGGAGCACTGCAGCAGACCTACTGGCCCATATTAGGTAGGTCCTTCTCAAAAATAACAATTCCCACCCACGCACCCACCTGTATTTGAAGCTATCCAGTGTTTTAACTTCAATGGACATGGGAACATAAGAAAGAATGAGCACTGCAGAAAGCCTACTGGCCCATGCTGGGCAGACTGTTCCACTCATCCGCTACTCTATTTCCAAACCAGTAGTTTCCTATATGTAATAAAGTTGGTAGAATTACCGACAATATGTAAAGTAAAAGGACACAAGTGCAACTAATGTGACATTTATTGTGGCACAATAAATGTCACATTAGTTGCACTTGTGTCCTTTTACTTTACAGTTTCCTATATCCTTTCTAATTCTAAACTTATACAATTTGTATCCATTATTTCGAGTTCTTTCTTGAAGGAATATCCTCCTGCCATTTTGACTTTTTTTTTTGTCATTCTGGATTTTTTACTATTATGGACTTTTCTGCCATTTTGGGCTTTTTACATTTTAGACCTTTTGGGACTTTTTTGTTATTTGGACTTTTTGTTATTAGACTTTTTTTTTTTTTAGCCATTTTGGACTTTTCTATTTTTACTGTTGCTAAAAGTAAGAAAAAAAAATATTAAAAGTAAGAAAAAAAATATTAAAAGTAAGGAAAAAATAATTACTTTTAATCGTCAGTAAAGAATTTCAAGTTTTACTTAAAAATTAAAATATTATCTTACCCAAAAGTATTTTTTTATTGATGTATTTTTTTTATAAGTAACAAAAACTGAGTAAAACGTCTTAGTTGAAAAGTCATTAACATAATTTTTATTTTTGATGATCTATAAAAATGGATTAGTTATATGGGGGGTTTAATTTATAATGTTTATTTTTTTCCAGGGGCCCATAAAAGGTGCCGACAGGTGAAAAATTGCAAAGCTGGTAAGAACATGGTTGCTCGCATAGGTAGCCGCTGCAGGTCTATGTGTTAATTCAAAGAGTGGTTAAAATGAACATCTGTGAAATTCTGATCTAACAAATAATGACAAGAGTGAAGAAACAAAAGAAATGTTATGGAAGTTTCGTGTCAGAGGATCGGTCCAATCGAAAAGAACTTCAGTTCTAACTTTATGTCTGTGAGTGTGGCTGACGTCGTCTGTAAACCCTGTCAGTATTTCTACATGCAAGGTTTATCACATGTCTATGGTGTTCACAAAACCTATGCAGACTTTGGCATTAGTTACATCGAGCTCTCTGGGTTTTCCTATAAGCTAGCTTCTACTGCAGAGATTCATCACCATTTGACTGATGTGAACATAACTGTGTTGGCAAACGTTCTGCAATAGAAGACCAAGTTCACCATGCCAATACTATCAACAGTCCCCTGCAGAATGATACTATCACAACCCTGCAGATGGACTGTTATACCCTCAGTTGTGACTATCTCCAGCGCTGCCAACTGAATGATCATCATACCAGTGGACTTATCATCTCAGTGAATGTTTGACTTAGTCATGGGCCAACTGCACAATGGACTACATCCCAGCCCGACACAGATGCACATCAAGTCCACCTACCAGATGGTGACTATCATCCCCAACCGCAGAATGGAATTGCAAATGGTCAAATCCACACTGCAATGACTATCTCACAGCTTGACAACAGATGAGGACTATCTATCTGCACCATGCAGAATGAAAGAATTCATCCCACCATGCAGATGGAACTATCATCCACCCTGCCAAATGGACATCATCCACCCTGCCAGATGGACTATCATCCCACCTGCAATGGATATCATCCCACCATGCCAGTATGGAGTCTACATCCCGCATGCCAGATGGACTATCAACACCCTGCAGATGGACTATCAATCCCACCACTATGACACATAACTATATCGCAACCTGCCTAGATGGACTATCATCCCCACCCTGCCAGATGGACTAATCATCCCACCCTGCCAGATGGACTATATCCCACCATGCCAGATTGGACTAATCATCCCAACCCTGCCCAGATGGACTATCATCCCACCCACCAGATGGACTATCATCCCGCCCTGCCAGATGGACTATCATCCCACCCTGCCAGATGGACTATCATCCCACCCTGCCAGATGGACTATCATCCCACCCTGCCAGATGGACTATCATCCCACCCTGCCAGATGGACTATCATCCCACCTGCCAGATGGACTATCATCCCACCCTGCCAGATGGACTATCATCCCACCCTGCCAGATGGACTATCATCCCACCCTGCCAGATGGACTATCATCCCACCCTCCCAGATTTACTATCATCCCACCTGCCAGATGGACTATCATCCCACCCTGCCAGATGGACTATCATCCCACCCTGCCAGATGGACTATCATCCCACCCTGCCAGATGGACTATCATCCCACCCTGCCAGATGGACTATCATCCCACCCTGCCTCATTAACTGTTGGAAAACAAAAAAAAAATATGAATTTCGAAACAACTCATACACAAATATTCAAAAAAATGGCCAAGGTATTTTATTCACAATGGCATATTACCAACAATTCCCCCAAAAAGACCCTGACTCTGCCTATTGTAAATAACGTACAGCCACTTAAACTGTCTAAATTCAATCATACTCTGCTAAAATATAAGATAATACAAATCAATCAAAACCACATATAAACTACACTCTAATGTTTTTTGTGACCCAATTTACGTCAACATCAACAACTCATTACGACCGTGACCAGATATAAACATGTAAACAGTTCATTACCAACTGTAACTTGTCCAGCTGTCAAAACTCTGAAGCCCAGTCCCTGGACCCATTATGTACCTCTGTAATGTTGAGGTACAGTCCCTGGACCCATTATGTACCTCTGTAATGTTGAGGTACAGTCCCTCGACCCATTATGTACCTCTGTAATGTTGAGGTACAGTCCCTCGACCCATTATGTTCCTCTGTAATGTTGAGGTACAGTCCCTCGACCCATTATGTACCTCTGTAATGTTGAGGTACAGTCCCTCGACCCATTATGTACCTCTGTAATGTTGAGGTACAGTCCCTGCGACCCATTATGTCCTCTGTAATGTTGAGGTACAGTCCCTGGACCCATTATTACCTCTGTAATGTTGAGGTACAGTCCCTCGACCCATTATGTACCTCTGTAATGTTGAGGTACAGTCCCTCGACCCATTATGCACCTCTGTAATGTTGAGGTACAGTCCCTGACCCATTATGTACCTCTGTAATGTTGAGGTACAGTCCTTTGTGACCCATTATGTACCTCTGTAATGTTGAGGTACAGTCCCTCGACCCATTATGTACCTCTGTAATGTTGAGGTACAGTCCCTGGACCCATTATGTACCTCTGTAATGTTGAGGTACAGTCCCTCGACCCATTATGTACCTCTGTAATGTTGAGGTACAGTCCCTCGACCCATTATGTACCTCTGTAATGTTGAGGTACAGTCCCTCGACCCATTATGTACCTCTGTAATGTTGAGGTACAGTCCCTGGACCATTATGTACCTCTGTAATGTTGAGGTACAGTCCCTCGGACCCATTATGTAACCTCTGTAATGTTGAGGTACAGTCCCTCGACCCATTATGTACCTCTGAATGTTGAGGTACAGTCCCTCGACCCATTATGTACCTCTGTAATGTTGTAGGTACAGTCCCTCGGACCCATTATGTACCTCTGTAATGTTGAGGTACAGTCCCTCGACCCATTATGTACCTCTGTAATGTTGAGGTACGTCCCTCGACCCATTATGTACCTCTGTAATGTGAGGTACAGTCCCTCGAACCCATTATGTACCTCTGTAATGTTGAGGTACAGTCCCTCGACCCATTATGTACCTCTGTAATGTTGAAGTACAGTCCCTGACCCATTATGTACCTCTGTAATGTTGAGGTACAGTCCCTGACCCATTATGTACCTCTGTAATGTTGAGGTACAGTCCCTGGACCCATTATGTTCCTCCTGTAATGTTGAGGTACAGTCCCTGGACCCATTATTTCCTCTGTAATGTTGAGGTACAGTCCCTCGACCCATTATGTACCTCTGTAATGTTGAGGTACAGTCCCTCGACCCATTATGTACCTCTGTAATGTTGAGGTACAGTCCCTGGACCCATTATGTTCCTCTGTAATGTTGAGGTACAGTCCCTGGACCCATGTACCTCTGTAATGTTGAGGTTGCAGTCCCTGGACCCATTATGTACCTCTGTAATGTTGAGGTACAGTCCCTGGACCCATTATGTACCTCTGTAGTGTTGAGGTACAGTCCCTGGACCCATTATGTACCTCTGTAATGTTGAGGTACAGTCCCTCGACCCATTATGTACCTCTGTAATGTTGAGGTACAGTCCCTGGACCCATTATGTACCTCTGTAATGTTGAGGTACAGTCCTTCGACCCATTATGTACCTCTGTAATGTTGAGGTACAGTCCCTCGACCCATTATGTACCTCTGTAATGTTGAGGTACAGTCCCTGGACCCATTATGTACCTCTGTAATGTTGAGTAACAGTCCCTCGACCCATTATGTACCTCTGTAATGTTGAGGTACAGTCCCTCCGACCCATTATGTACCCTGTAATGTGAGGTACAGTCCCTGACCCATTATGTACCTCTGTAATGTTGAGGTACAGTCCCTCGACCCATTATGTACCTCTTGTAATGTTGAGGTACAGTCCCTCGACCCATTATGTACTCTGCAATTGAGACAGCCCACCCATTATGTACCTCTGTAATGTGAGGTTACAGTCCCTCGACCCATTATGTACCTCTGTAATGTGAGGTACAGTCCCTCGGACCCATTATTACCTCTGTAATGTTGAGGTACAGTCCCTCTGACCATTATGTACCTCTGTATGTTGAGGTATCAGTCCCCTCGGACCCATTATGTACCTCTGTAATGTTGAGGTACAGTCCCTCGACCCATTATGTACCTCTTTAATGTGAAGTACAGTCCCTCGACCCATTATGTACCTCTGTAATGTTGAGGTACAGTCCCTCGACCCATTATGTACCTCTGTAATGTTGAGGTACAGTCCCTGGACCCATTATGTTCCTCTGTAATGTTGAGGTACAGTCCCTGGACCCATTATGTACCTCTGTAATGTGAGGTGTCAGTCCCTGGACCCCATTATGTACCTCTGTAATGTTGAGGTACAGTCCCTGGACCCATTATGTACCTCTGTAGTGCTGAGGTACAGTCCCTGGACCCATTATGTACCTCTGTAATGTTGAGGTACAGTCCCTGTACCCATTATGTACCTCTGTAGTGCTGAGGTACAGTCCCTGGACCCATGTACCTGTAATTTGAGGTACAGTTCACTGTCCATTATGTACCTCTGTATGCGAGGTACAGTCCCTCGGACCCATTATGTACTTTTAATCTGAGGTACAGTCCCTGGACCCATTATGTACCTCTGCAATGTTGAGGTACAGTCCCTGGACCCATTATGTACCTCTGTAATGCTGAGGTACAGTCCCTGGGCCCATTATGTACCTCTGTAATGCTGAGGTACATTCCTTGGACCCATTATGTACCTCTGTAATGCTGAGGTACAGTCCCTGGACCCATTATGTACCACTGTATTGCTGAGGTCATCCCTGGACCCATTATGTACCTGCTGTAAGTGCTGAGGTATCAGCCACGGACCATTGTACTCTGTGAAACCAGCACAGTCTCTAGACCCATTATGTACCTCGTATGTGAGGTATCAGTCCCGGACCCATTTGGTACTCTGTAATGTGAGTACAGTCTGTACCATATGTACCTATATGCTGAAGGTACAGTCCCTGGACCCATTAGACTTTTTAATCTTGAGGTTCAGTCCCGGGCCCATTATTACCTCTCAATGTTTTAAACGTGTGGCCCATTTGTACCTCGTAAAACTGAGGTAAAGTCCCTGGGCCCATTATGTACCTCTGTAATGCTGAGGTACAGTCCCTGGACCCATTATGTACCTCTGTAATGCTGAGGTACAGTCCCTGGACCCATTATGTACCTCTGTAATGCTAGGTACAGTCCCTGCACCCTTTAATGTACCTCTGTAATCCCTGAGTACAGTCCCTGGACCCATTATGTACCTCTGTAATGCTGAGTACAGTCCCTGGACCCATTATGTACCTCTGTAATGCTGGGGTTTACAGTCCCTGGACCCATTATGAAACTTCTGTAATGCTGAGGTACAGTCCCTGGACCCATTATGTCCTTCTGTAATGTTGAGGTACAGTCCCTGGACCCATTATGTACCTCTGCAATGTTGAGGTACAGCCCCTGGACCCATTATGTACCTCTGTAATGCGGAGGTATAGTCCCTGGACCCATTATGTACCTTTGTAATGCTGAGGTACAGTCCCTGGACCCATTATGTTCTTCTGTAATGTTGAGGTACAGTTCCTAGACCCATTATGTACCTCTGTAATGTTGAGGTACAGTCCCTGGACCCATTATGTACTTCTGTAATGTTGAGGTACAGTCCCTGGACCCATTATGTACCTCTGTAATGTTGAAGTACAGTCCCTGGACCCATTATGTATAACTGTGATGTTTTGAATATCGCCCACACCATGGGTATGGTGTGCATAAAAAATATTGAAATAACTAATTAGATTATTTAAGTGACTTAGTACACCACAACCACCCCCAGAATTACCCCCACAACCACCCCCACAGCCACCCGTACTACCACCCCCACAACCACCCCTAACACCACCCCCACAACCAGCATCCAAGCATCACAATTACACCTTTTCTTTACATTCTAATTCATCTCAACGACTCAGCCAGACGAGCAGAGCAACAAAGACTTAACACTTACATCCCACAGGGTGCAAAGTCACCCTCAACCACCACAGTAACTTGGCCCTAAACGACTGACTCAATCGAAGCAGCTTCTTGCCCCTTCTCTCCTGCTCCTTGAAGCCACAATTACAAGTCTCCCAGCCGAGGGGGATTGCCAAGAATATTTTTATCACCAGTTCGTATCCCGGCAATTAGTCGAGTTTTAAGTCTGACCGAAAAAAGTCACTTATGACCCGAAGCTTAATACTCTCAGTTCTCTCAGGAACGCAAGATTGGTGGGATTTTCTGGGGAGGGGGGAAATGACCACTGGGGGGATGGGCAACTCTCTGGGGTATGACCAGAGAACAGGCAAGTATCCAGGGAAGGAATACAAAGGACTAGGAATTTGCTGGGGGAAATGACCAGCGGACGGGGAAATTTAGAAGGAAATTATCAAGCTGCAGGGAAATAGCGGGGGAATTACTCAAGGTATAACATATATACAACGATAGTACAAGGTCGTGTTTAGTGTATAATACAAGTGGGGGAACCTCAGCCTAGCTGATGACATATGTATAATGTAAAGACATAATATTTAAGAGATGGGTAGAGAAGTAGAGGTATGTAAGAGGGAAGAGAAAAGAGAAGGAGTAGAGTAGGTAGTTAGAGGAGAGAGAGAGAAGTAGGGTGAGGAGAGCAGGACGAGTAGTAGTAGTAGTAGTAGTAGTAGTAGTAGTAGTAGTAGTAGTAGTAGTGGTGGTGGTGAGTAGTAGTAGCCGTAGTAGTAGTAGTAGTAGTAGTAGTAGTAGTAGTAGTAGTAGTAGTAGTAGTAGTAGTAGTAGTATTTGCATGAACTGGGGAACGTCAGCATGGGTCACACTACGTGTTTCCACACTAAAGGAAGATTTTGGCGTCAAGAACAAAAGACTTACGGCACCAGGCGTCTTCCTTCAGTACCACACTTCCTGGCAAGGCAAGAGGTGTGATGATTTACACTGGTTGGTGAGGTCAGCCTGTGACCTCAGTTGACAGGCTGAGCTGGGAGACTTCAGTAGTGTCATTCTGAGCTGGGAAACTTCAGTAGTGTCAGCCTGAGCTGAAAGACTTCAGTAGTGTCAGCCTGAGCTGAGAGACTTCAGTAGTGTCAGCCTGAGCTGGGAGACTTCAGTAGTGTCAGTCTGAGCTGAGAGACTTCAGTAGTGTCAGCCTGAGCTGAGAGACTTCAGTAGTGTCAGTCTGAGCTGGAGACTTCAGTAGTGTCAGCCTGAGCTGAGAGACTTCAGTAGTGTCAGTCTGAGCTGAGAGACTTCAGTAGTGTCAGCCTGAGCTGAGAGACTTCAGTAGTGTCAGCCTGAGCTGAGAGACTTCAGTAGTGTCAGTCTGAGCTGGAGACTTCAGAGGCAGTGAGGGTGTAAGATTCAGTAGTCAGTCAGCACGAGCTAGAACTTCAGTATCAGGAGCTGAGAGACTTCACGTTGTCAGTCTAGATGAGAGCACTTCAGGAGTGATCCAGTCAGGCTGAGAGAGTAACAGTAGGGAGTGTGAGGGAGAGATAAGTAGGGGTCGGAGTGAGAGACTAAGTAGGGGTGCGAGTGAGAAGTTCTCATATTCAGTCTGAACATTAGACGCTTCAGTAGTGTATGCCTGTGAGACGACCTTCAGGAGGAAGTGGAGGCATGAGAGATAGAAGGGGAGGAGGGAAAGAGGAGAAGGCGGAAGGTAAGGCGAAGGTGTGGGAAAGGAGAGAAAAGGAGGACTAGGTGAGGAGGAACGAGTGAAGGGGAATGAAAGAGGGTGGAGGAATAAAGAGGGGGTGGCAGGAAAGTTCGTAGACTAGGAACAAAATTTCACCGTTTGTCATGAGAAGTGGCCATAGAGGAAATGGGGAGATACGAGTGAGGGGAGGGGAAAGGAGGAGGAGGAGGAAGGGAAGAAGGAGGAGGAGGAGGAAAAGAGGAGGAGGAGAGGAGGAGGAGGGGTGGAAGAGGGAGGAGAAAGAAGGAAGAGGAACAACGAAAAAGGAGGAGGAGGAGGAGAGGAGGAGGAAGAGGAGGAGGAGGAGGAGGAGGAGGAGGAAGAGGAGGAGGAGGAGAAGAGGAGGAGGAGAGAGGAGGAGAGGAGGAGGAAGAGGAGGAGGAGGAAGAGGAGGAGGAGGAAGAGGAGGAGGGGAGAGGAGGAGGAGGAGGAGGGGGAGAGGAAGAAGAGGAGGAGGAGGAAGGAGGAGGGGAGGAGAAGGAGGAGGAGAGGAGGAGGAGGAGGAAGAGGAGAGGAGAGGAGGAGGAGGAAGAGGAGGAGGATGAAGAGGAGGAGGGAAGAGGAGGAGGAGGAAAGAGGAGGAGGAGGAGGAGAGAGGAGGAGGTGGAGAGGAGGAGGAGGGGAAGAGGAGGAGGAGGAGGAGGAGGAGGAGGAGGGAGGAAGAGGAGGAGGAGGAAGTGGAGGAGAGGAAGAGGAGGAGGAGGAGGAGGAGGAGGAGGAGGAAGAGAGGAGGAGGAGAGGAGAGGAGGATGAGGGTGGGAGGAGGAGGAAGAAGAGGAGGAGGAAGAGGAGGAGGTAGAGGAGGAGGAGGAGAGAGGAGGAGGAGGGAAGAGGAGGAGGAGGAAGAAGAGGAGGAGGAGGGGAAGAGGAGGAGGAAGAGAGGAGGAGGAGATAGGAGGATAGAGGAGGAGGAAGAAGAAGAGGAAGAGTGGGAGGAGAAGAGGGGATAGAGGAGGAGGAAGGAGGAGGAGGAGGTGGGGAGGAGGGGAATGGAGGAAGAGGAAGGAGGAAGAAGAGGAGGGGAGGAGTGAGGAGGTGGAGGAAGAGGAGGAGGAAGAGGAGGAGGAGGAGAGGAGGAAGATGAGGAGGAAGAGGAGGAGGAGGAGGAGGAGAAGGAGGAGGGAGGAGAAGAGGAGGAAGAGGGGAGAGGAGAAGAAGGAGGAAGAGGGAGGAGAAAAGGAGGAGGAGGAGGAGGAGGAAGAGGAGGAGGAAGAGGAGGAGGAACAGGAAGAGGAGGAGGAGGAGGAAGAGGAGGAGGAAGAGAGGAGGAGGAGGAGGGAGGTGGAGGAGGAGGAGGAGGAGGAAGAGGATGAGGAGGAGGAGGAGGTGGAGGAGGAGGAGGAAGAGGAGGAGGAGGAGGAAGAGGAGGAGGACACCACAGCCATAAGAATAATCAGTAATTGCGTAACCAACTTAATCAATCAAATATGTCTTAAATATTCAGCAAGTTACACCGACATATCTAAACTATATAATATATACATAAATACACCGCGAGGTGTATGTTTTCCTGTGTATATACAATGATAGATTACTTTAATCTATATCTTGGTTACTAAAGTATTCATGACTTGTAGCCAACATGTTGCACGCAACCTCGGTAACCTTAGCGTAGTCGATAGGTTTGAAACCCCACTAATGGATAGAGGCATGGTTGACAAATAGGCAGCAGAGAGTTTACATAAATGAGGAGAAATCAGAGTGGGGAAGTGTCACGAGCGGTGTTCCACAGGGGTCAGTGTTGGGCCCCCTGCTGTTCACAATCTACATAAACGACATTGATGAGGGCATAAAG
Organism: Cherax quadricarinatus; assembly: GCF_026875155.1. NCBI lineage: Eukaryota > Metazoa > Arthropoda > Malacostraca > Decapoda > Parastacidae > Cherax > Cherax quadricarinatus. The sequence continues at coordinate 25,864,593 of NC_069472.1, forward strand.
AGCGACATCGGCAAGTTTGCCGATGACACCAAAATAGGCCGTCGAATGTATTCTGACGAGGACATTCGAGCACTCCAGGAAGATTTGAATAGACTGATGCAGTGGTCGGAGAAGTGGCAGATGCAGTTTAATATAGACAAATGCAAAGTTCTAAATGTTGGACAGGAAAATAACCAAGCCACATATAAACTAAATAATGTAGATCTTAATATTACGGATTGCGAAAAAGATTTAGGAGTTCTGGTTAGCAGTAATCTGAAACCAAGAAAAGAGTGCGTAAGTGTTCGCAATAAAGCTAGCAGAATCCTTGGCTTCATATCAAGAAGCATAAATAATAGAAGTCCTCAGGTTATTCTTCAACTCTATACATCCTTGGTTAGACTTCATTTAGACTATGCTGCACAGTTTTGGTCACCGTATTACAGAATGGATATAAATGCTCTGGAAAACATACAAAGGAGGATAACAAGTTGATTCTATGTATCAGAAATTTTCCCTATGAGGATAGACTAAGGGCTGTGAATCTGCACTCTCTAGAATGGCGTAGAATTAGGGGGGATATGATTGAGGTGTATAAATGGAAGACAGGAATAAATAAAGGGGATGTAAATAACGTGCTGAAAATATCTAGCCTAGACAGGACTCGTAGCAATGGTTTCAAGTTGGAAAAATTCAGATTCAGGAAGGATATAGGAAAGCACTGGTTTGGTAACTGAGTTGTGGATGAGTGGAACAAACTCCCGAGTACAGTTATTGAGGCTTAAAACTTTGTGGTAGTTTTAAAAAATAGGTTGGATAAATACACGAGTGGGTGTGGGGGGTGTGGGGTTGGACCTGACTAGCTTGTGCTAACTAGGTCAGTTGCCGTTCCCCTTCCTTAAGTGAATGTGACCGACCTGATAGTTGGGCATTGCTTAAGCCGAGGAGATTTGGGAAACTGCCTCGTATGGGCCCAGTAGGCCTGCAGCGTGTTCCTTCTTTCTTATGTTCTTATGTTCTTAATACAGTGGTTTCTCCAGTTGTCAAATTTACTTGGCAGTTCTTTTCGCATAATCTGAAGGTAAGATTTCAGTATATATTGTTAATATATGTACAATATCTCGCACTAGAAGACTGAAAGTTATAAATAGTTTCGGTCGTCCAAGACGGACCGAAACGTCGTTATAAGCTTTTCTTTTTCTCCTGTGCCCGTTATTTCTGTATTGTTCCAGTCACGGTATTGTTCCGGTCACGGTATTGTTCCGGTCACGGTATTGCTCCAGCCACAGTATTGTTCCCGTCACAGTATTGTTCCCGTCACAGTATTGTTCCGTCACAGCATTGTTCCAGTCACAGTATTGTTCCAGTCACAGTATTGTTCCAGTCATAGTATTGTTCCAGTCACGGTGTTGTGCCGTTGTGTTCTTTATGGTCTGATACAAATGGTTTTGGAAACTGGACCGAAGCAGCCACTGGCTGGCGAAACGTTCCCTCAATACACATTGCTAAATGCTACACAGGTGTCTCAGTCTTCAGTATATATGATGGTGTTGTTGACAACACTAACAACCTGCTGGATCCACATCAAGAATCCCAGAATAATACGATATTTCAGTTTTATCATCCGGAAATTTTTAACTTACGTCATGAATCGCAATTCTGGTCGTAATATTTAATACACGGATATTAATGATACACAAGACATATTAGAGAGCAAATAACCTTAAATTTTTAAAGGGATGGAGGGGTAAGCCAGTGGAAGGCTTCGGTCAGATGACCTAAAGCTTCAGCTGTGGGCCATCATATGACTAAGACCCGAGTCGGGAAACACTTGCCCTGTTTCCTGGCTAATCGTACCTAACCTAACCTAACCTAACCTAACCTAACCTAACCTAAGCTAAGCTAACCTAACCTAAGCTAACCTAACCTAGCCTAACCTAACCTAAGCTAACCTAACCTAACCTAACCTAACCTACCTAACCCAGCCTAACCTAACCTAACCCCAACCTAACCTAACCTAACCTAACCTAACCTAGCCTAACCTAACCTAACCTAACCTAACCTAACCTAACCTATCCTAACCTAACCTAACCTAACCTAACCTAACCTAACCTAACCTAACTTAACCTAAGCTAGTGACATGTTTTTCCTCGGTCATCTCGGTTACCATACTTACTACGACCATTTTTTTTTGTGGTTGAATATGTTGTTAAATATACAAGTGGGTGAATATACTGCGCATCAGATATTTTTCCACAAGACTGGCAGTCAGTAAACGAGTGGACAAGTGAAATGATAAAGGAGAAGAGACACATGTGCAACATCTGGGTATGTTAGGTAAGACACATATGCAACAGGTAGGTATCTTTATTCGAAACGTTTCACCTACACATAGGCTTCTTCAGTCGAGTACAGAAAGTTGATAGAAGCAAATTTTCTGTACTCGACTGAAGAAGCCTCTGTGTAGGCGAAACGTTTCGAAATAAAGATACCTAACTGTTGCAAAATGTGTCTTTCCTAAAACTGTCGGGATTTTATACCATTTTATTAATTCAACATCTGGGTATCATTATTTGTAGACGTTCGCCACCCGTGCTTATCGGACATAATGTGAAGACTTCACAACTGTATACAAAAGACTAGGGAATCAGTCCCTTCTCAAGATTACGGTGATCTTCATCAACTCCAAGGCTGAGGGACTGATTACCTCGACTTTTGTATGGAGTTCTACAGTCTTCACGAAATAAAGAAAATAACAATGGGATATAAATAAGGGGCTGAAAATAGTTAACCAAGACAGAATTACCAAGAAATGGGGGAAAAAATCAGGTATAAAAGGAATACTTTAAAATACATTCTGGAAACAGAGTTTTAGGTGAGTGGAAAAATCTACCAAGCAACGTCTCTGAAGCAAATAAACATCTGAAGACGACCTTCATGTTAGCAACGTTTCGCTTTCCAGGAGCTTTGTCAAGCTGGAAACCGAAACGTTGTCACAATTATATGTCGCATTAGTTGCACTTGTGTCCTTTTAACATATTGTCGGTAATTCTACCAATATTATTACGACTTTCATAATCTGGTATTTGTTTGGGTCAAACTCCAGCAGCCACTTCTCCGGCAACCCCTTTATCCTGTCCAGGTCTCTTCCGAAGCTCGCCTATTTCGCATCCTTTTACTCAGCTTATCAGTTTTGCATCTTAAGAAAAGAGGGAACATTGACACATGATAGTAACACAATGGCCCCAGTAACAGACCCTGAGGGACTCCACTCATTATGCACTTCCTTCATTACCTCTGTTCTTTGTTTCCTGTCCTTCAGAATCTCCCTGATCCACTGTGTGTGTAATCCTTTTAACTTTCAAGGGACTGACGTGAAATTGCTCTGTCAGATCTATTTTTGTACCTCTATATGGATCTGCTTTAATTAATATCCATGTTCAGCTCGTCTCGTTTCTTTGGTGTGTGTGTGTGTGTGTGTGTGTGTGTGTGTGTGTGTGTTGTGTGTGTGTGTGTGCGCTGGTATAGATATAATAATACCAGTTGCTAACTCTGCCACTACAAATCACGGCCAATAGAAAGTCGAAATGCGTAAATTCAATGCCTGGGGTTTCTGAACACGGTTGGCTGGAAACCAGGACTCCTGGTTGCTGACTTGATCCATCAAGCTGTTAGTGCCCGCTGCCCTCAGTCCAATATATGCATCACAACCCGGCTAATCAGGAATTGTTTTTTCTTCATTATTTTTTCGAGTTCCCTCTTGGAGACAGCTATAAATTTATTAGTAACCTTCCTTTGTGCTTATCATCAAAAAATTCCTCCAACCAACAAGTAGTACCACGTCTTATATATATATATATATATATATATATTATATATATATATATATATATATATATATATATATATATATATATATATATATATATATATCACCACCACCTTAGAACTGAAATATGAATTCTTGGGTACAACTTAGTTACAACAGAACAGACAACAAGGGAAAGTGAGTCTGACCTGTAAGTCAAGGAGTCGCTCATTTACACAGAGTTACCTAACACCACAAATGATGTGGTTGAACTTTAGGTATTAATGACTGAGAACAAAAACATGATACTGAATTTATAAATAAGCCGCATGATACAACTTTCCAAGGGACTCAAAGACCAGCTATTGAGAACTGAACTATTGTCTGGACAAACCTTCAACTCTCAGCCCCAAACATCATCCTGTAAAAGCAAATACTGTAAAAACCAGAGATAATCCCAGGAGACAGATGAACATACACAAATAAATTATTGACACTAATGATTTCGCCCTAAGCCAAATAATAGTTGAGCTAACTCTCTATTTTCTCACTTCATCTGTCATAGTGGAGTGATTTATATTGCTTTTTTTTTCACTTAAGTTTTTACATCATCCGCACACACACACACACATATCCATTAGTCTTGTATTCCTTGTGGCAAGTCATTTATCTAAATTAAAACACTATCGGAGCAATGACAGATCCTTGTGGCATCCCGCTGATGACGCCTCCCCACCCACCATATTTTTCCCGTTATATCTGATCCCATTTTCCTAACAGAAAGTCTTTCATCCATTGTAAGAGGATACCTTTCATTTCATCTATGTATGACAGCCTCCAGATTAATCTACCATGAAGATCTTTCATCAAAAACTTTCTCAAAGTCTACATAAACACACTCTACCAATTCATATCTTTCTTGAGCAAATTCCACAATTCCAACGTAACAGCTTAACAGATTTAATAAATATTACCTGGAGTTTACCTGGAGAGAGTTCCGGGGGTCAGCGCCCCCGCGGCCAGGTCTGTGACCAGGCCTCCTATATATACACATGAATCAACAAACTGAACTGCTCACTAAGTACAAGGTGTTTCAAAACGACAGACCCAATTTCTAAGCAGACTGCTTTGAAATTGGGCAATCATTTTAAAACACCCTGTATATTTATACACATTCCTCTAGCGAGTTTTTTCCCTCAATATTTTAGCACATCGTCGAAACCAATTTTTATTTGAAAAGATTGTTCCCTGTAAGATTGGTACAGTGTGTACTATCTTCCAGTTCTCCGCCAATTTACATTCCTGTGGTTAAACTGTAAACAAAATTCGAAGTGGATAGCGTAATTTTACTGTTTATTCTTTGATAACAATTGTTGATATCCTGTCTGCTCTTATTGTTTACAGTGTCCATTAATAATTTCTCTACTTCCCTTTTTTTTAAAGATATTTCAATATCTTTCGTTTTAATTATCTGTTTATAATAGACTTTTCTTATTTGTTAAATACCCCGAAGCCTTTTATTTAATACTTCACTTATTTTCTCTTCTACGTCAGTGATTATGTTTTATTCCTTGATCTTTGGTCGTTGATTCTTGTTCCTTGATAATTCATCTTCATTCATTTTTTCCCAGCAAACTTCATAAATAAATTACTACTATCAACTAATACCTCTTCATAAGTTTATTCCATTACATCTGGTCACTTTCTTGATTACCTTCCACTTTCTTTATCAGTTACACTTCCCACCGTTCTCTTTCTCTCTCTTTTTTTTCTCTTAACAAAGCTCTCCACGTCTACCATTAACCCGTTCATTATTATTTTTCCTTATAATCCTCTCCTGTAATAAACCTTTAGAGTCCATTACCAATGATGTTACAGAACTTTTTGTACAATATACGTACATCTGTCCTTTGTACAAATAATGTACATCTGTGCTTTGTACAATTAATATACATCTGTCTTTTGTACAATAAATATGGACCTGTCCTTTGTACAATTACTGTACATATCTGTAAAGTTTCAGGACATCAATGCTATATAACAGCCTACTAAGGCGACTGTAATATCATTACGCACAATATTTTTCTTTCATATAATCTAGTTTTTCCTGTTCATATTTTCCCCCTCTCCTAAGTCCCCAGTCTGACAGCTCATGTTATTTCCAGAAGAACATGTTAACTCTGTCCGGGTGGTTTATGTTAGTTTATGTTAAAAATTATACTCTCTCTCTCTCTCTCTCTCTCTCTCTCTCTCTCTCTCTCTCTCTTCTCTCTCTCTCTCTCTCTCTCTCTCTCGTTTATTAAATGTTAGGGTCTAATGGTGACAATGTGTTGTTATGACACGTCACTTCACTTTACAAGTTTATTTAGGCACAGCTACACATAAGTACAATTATCATACATAGTGTAAATTATAGTTAGGATAACCCTTAAAAGTCACACAAAGTGACTTATTTCCATTGGAGTCCTTGACTTATTTCCATTGGAGTCCTTGACTTATTTCCATTGGAGTCCTTGACTTATTTCCATTGGAGTCCTTGCCCTTATTTCCATTGGAGCCCTTGACTTATTTCCATTGGAGTCCTTGACTTATTTCCTTTTGGAGTCCTTGACTTATTTCCATTGGAGCCCTTGACTTTTTTCCATTGGAGTCCTTGACTTATTTCCATTGGAGTCCTTGACTTATTTCCATTGGAATCCTTGACTTATTTCCATTGGAGTCCTTGACTTATTTCCACTGGAGTCCTTGACTTATTTCCATTGGAGTCCTTGACTTATTTCCATTGGAATCCTTGACTTATTTCCTTTGGGGAGTCCTTGACTTATTTCCATGGAGTCTTGACTTATTTCCATTGGAGTCCTTGACTTATTTCCATTGGAGTCATTGACTTATTTCCATTGGAGTCCTTGACTTATTTCTAGTGGGGTCCTTGACTTATTTCCATTGGAGTCATTGACTTATTTCTGGTGGGGTCCTTGACTTATTTCTAGTGGGGTCCTTGACTTATTTCTAGTGGGGTCCTTGACTTATTTCCATCGGCGATCTAGACGATACATAAAAAATCCATCTGTTACATTTATAAATTTTATTGACCATGTGTTTGCTGGTCCAGCCTCATAAGCTGACCAGGGTTTTTTTTTTATGGGTAAAATCTCCGATTGCATTAATGTGCATTAATGTTTCTTCTTTTTATGTTCACTCTTCATTAATGTGTATGTGTGTGTGTGTAGGGTGTGTGTGTGTGTGTATGTGTGTGTATGTGTGTGTGTGTGTGTTTTATGTGTGTGTGTGTGTGTATGTGTGTGTATGTGTGTGTGTGTGTGTGTGTGTTTTATGTGTGTGTGTGTGTGTGTGTGTGTGTGTGTGTGTGTGTATGTGTGTGTGTGTGTGTGTGTGTGGGGTGTGTGTGTGTGTGTATGTGTGTGTGTGTGTGTGTGTGTGGTGTGTGTGTGTATGTGTGTGTGTGTGTGTGTGTGTTTTGTGTGTGTGTGTGTGTGTGTATGTGTGTGTTGTGTGGTGTGTGGGGTGTGTGTGTGTGTGTGGGGTGTGTGTATGTGTGTGTGTGTGTGTGTGTGTGTGTGTGTATGTGTGTGTGTGTGTGTGTGTGTGTGTGTGTGTGTGTTGTGTGTGTGTGTGTGTGTGTGTGTGTGTGTGTGTGTGTGTGTGTGTGTGTGTACTCACCTAATTGTACTCACCAAATTTGTGGTTGCAGGGGTCGAGACTCAGCTCTGGGCCCCCCCTCTTCACTGATCGTACTGGATCCTCTTTCTCTCTCTGTTTCCTGAGCTTTGTCATACCTCTTCTTAAAAAATATGTATGGTTCCTGCCTCCACTACTTCACTTGCTAGGCTATTTCCACTTGGGGGGACAAAATCTATGACTGAAGAAATACTTCCTAACGTCCCTGTGATCGTCTGAGTCTTCAGCTTCCGTTTTTGACCCCTTGTCCCTGTGTCCCCTCTCTGGAACATCCTATCTCTGTCCCCTTGTCTATTCCCCGCAGTATCTTGTATGTCGTTTCATTTTTCTCCCCCGACCCTTCTGTCCTCCAGTGTCGTCAGTTTCCCATTTCCCTTAACCCTTTCCTCGTACGACATTCCCTTGAGCTCTGGGACTAGCCTTGTTGCCAAACCTTTGTACTTTCTCTAACTTCTTGACGTGCTTGACCAGGTGTGGGTTCCAGATGGTGCTGCATACTCCAGTATGGGCCTAACATGCACAGTGTACAGTGTCTTGAACGTTTCCCTTTTTAAGGTATCGGAAACGCTATTCTCAGGTTTGCAGGCGCCCGTATGGGTGCAGTGGTTATTTGGTTGATGTGTGCCCCCGGTGATGTGCTCGGTGTTATGGTCACCCCCAAAGGGCTTTCTCCTGAGTGAGGTCTGTAGTCTTTGTCCACCTAGCCTATACTCTGTCTGCGGTCTTCTTTGCCCCCCCCCAATCTTCATGACTTTGCATTTGGCTGGATTGAATTCGAGAAGCCAGTTACTGGACCACATGTCCAGCCTCTCCAGGTCTCTTTGCAGTCCTGCCTCATCCTCGTCCGATTTAATTCTTCTCATCAACTTCACGTCATCTGCGAACAGGGACACTTCAGAGTCTATTCCTTCCATCATGTCGTTCACATATATCAAAAATAGCACTGGTCCTAGAAACTGACCCCTGTGGGCCCCCGCTCGTAACAGGCGCCCACTGTGATACCTCTTCACGTACCATGACTCGTTGCTGCCTCCCTGTCAGGTATTCCCTTATCCATTGCAGTGCCCTTCCTTTTACGTGTGCCTGATCCTTCAGCTTCTGCACTAATCTCTTGTGGGGAACTGTGTCAAAGGCCTTCCTGCAGTCTAGGAAAACGCAATCTACCAACCCTCTCTCTCGTGTCTTACTTCTGTTACCTTGTCATAAAACTCCAGGAGGTTTGTGATACAAGATTTGCCTTCCATGAACTCATGCTGGTTTTCATTTATAATCTTGTTCCTTTCCAGGTGTTCCACCACTCTCCTCCTGATAATCTTCTCCATGACTTTGCACACAATACATGTCAGAGACACAGGTCTGTAGTTTAGTGCCTCGTTTCTGTATGTATGTATGTGTGTGTGTGTGTGTATGTGTGTGTGTGTGTGTGTGTGTGTGTGTGTGTGTGTGTGTGTGTTGGTCATGTGGGCTGCGCAATAAAACAAAAATATTGCTACATTTAAAACATAAACAACACCAACACCAACATAAACATGTTCTAATATAATGTGAAATTTAAACCTCTGCTGTCTAGACCAGGAGAGCGGAAACGTGTTGGTCTCTCTCTCTCTCTCTCTCTCTCTCTCTCTCTCTCTCTCTCTCTCTCTCTCTCTCTCTCTCTCTAGCGTATGTCAGAACAATCGATAACTCGCTACCTTTCTGCCAATTTTTTGTCAAAGTTTCCCGTGCTTTTCTTCCCTTTGCTTTCTTCTTAACTTTCTCTCCTTCCCCTTTCATCTTTCCTCTCCCTGCCTTCTTCCTTGTTCTTCCTCCCAGCAGCAACACAGCCCAGGCCGGCCACTTTAAAAAGAGTCTCCGCCACCACTTTTCCCGGCGTCACTTACAACACTTTACGAGTGACGTCAGAAGTGCCTGAGCCCCGGAGCTTCTACTTAATGGCCTCCCCCTCCCATCCTTCCCACCCCTCCCCTGCCCACTATTACCCCCTTCCCAGAATCACCCCCTCCTCTTCCGTGTTCCCACTGTGTAACTA
>NC_069472.1:25879107-25889107 GCF_026875155.1 Cherax quadricarinatus
GAAGGCAGCCAGGGGTTTGATTAAATGAAAATGCTGGCCCACAGATGGCTCCAACTTCATCCTGTTCCCTACTTGTATGTCTCATAACAATAAAAATGCTTTCAAATGAGCTGATGTAGGTAACAGCTCTTAGCTTGTCAATAAAGTTAGGAATCCTTAACCTGTAAATAGCTTGTCAATAAAGCTAGGGATCCTTAACCTTGTCAAACCCTGTGTAAAAAAAAAAAAAGAAAGATGAGCAATGGGATCAGGAAACCCTCCCAGTGCGACTGGGAGGTATAAGGATACGCAATGCAGCGCAGGTAGCTTTACCTGCATTTTTTGTCTTCGTGTTTGGCTTCCAATGGACTAGTCAAGGAGATTGTCCCCGAACGCTTGAGAGGTGTGGTAGGGGCTCAAGACCCCAGGTTCATTGAAGCAGCCATGCAGTGGGACACCCTTGCAGTCTCCTCCAGTAGACCAGCTCCTCCCAAAGAGCACAAACAGTCCCACTGGAACAAACCGATCATGGAAAAATCGCCAACACGATGCTCACTAAAGCTTCAGGAAAGGACAAAGCTCGTCTCCTGGCAGTGAAGGCACCACACTCAGGAGATTTCCTGTTAGCTGTTCTCAATTTCTCTCTGGGCGACTCGACCCACAGGCCATTCGGATTGGTGTTGCTCTTCGCCTAGCCGCCCCCATCCTCACCGAACATAGGTGTATTTGCGGCAGGACGACGGCTGATCAATTCGGACTTCATGGACTCGTGTATCACACATCAGAAGGGAAGTATGTTAGTCATGAGGAGGTCAATGACATCATAAAGAGAAGCCTCGCCACAGCCCGATGCCCAGCTCAACGGGAACCCCAAGTACAGAGGTCTGACGGAAGTCAAAAGCGTCCTAATGGAGCCACTACGCTACCCTGGAAGGATGGTAAACAGTTTGCCTGGGACTACACTTGTGCCTCCACATTGGCAGACACCTACTTGCCATACTCTGAAGCTGAAGGTGGAGCTGCCAGCTACAGGGAGAAACAGAAGACCCGCAAATATGAAGGCCTTCCCCCTTGCTATAGCTTCATCCCAATAGGGTCGGAGACTCTTGGAGCATGGGGCAAGTGTGCTCTAAAGTTCCTCAAAGAGGTGGGGTCCTTGACTTATTTCCACTGGGCTACATATCAAAATTTCCCTTATCGTTCAAATTACCCCTAACTATTCCCTCTCATCCCTTGTAATTATAGGTTTTCATCAATGATTATTGATCTGTTATAGAGTCTTAGCCAAATGGACTTTCAAAGAAAATTCGTATTGGCTTTTCTAGACTTGATGAAATGTGATTTTTTCTCTCTTTTAAAAAAATAGTTGATAACTCTGACAGCCAAAAAGTTCAGCGATGGAACGATAAATAAAGAACGAACGGTAAATAAAACGAATGATAAAAAAAACGGAAAATACATGACGAGAGGCCGAGAGACGGCTCGAGGGAGGAAGGGAGGAATAGGAAGGAAGAGGATGAATATAGAGGAAAGAGGGGAATTTCCCCTTTCAGGAGTAGTGAGACGGTGAGAAATAAGAGACGAGGAAGAAACAGAAGTGAGGGGAAATGAACCTTGTTGTGGTATTTTGACCTCTGAAGTAAAATAAATGTCTAAAAAATTGAGGTATATAGGCATCCAAAGATGAGGTATATAGGTCTCCAAAATGAGGTATATGGGTCTACAAAAATGAGGTATATAGGGCTACCAAAATGAGGTATATAGACTTACAAAAATGAGGTGTATGGGCTTCCAAAAACGAGATATATAGGCCTCCATAAACGAGGTATATAGGCCTTCAAAAATGAGGTACATAGGCTTGTAAAAATGAGGTATAAAGGCCTCTAAAAATGAGGTACATAGGCCTATAAAACTGAGGTATATAACCATCCAAAACCGAGGCATATAGACCTCTCAAAACGAGGTATATAGACCTCCCATAACAGGTATATACACATCCAAAAGCAATATCCATTACAGAAAAGGTTTCAAGTACAGACACGATACAATACATATTGTGTACAATACAGACAAGATACAATACATAATGGGTACAGTACGGATAACGTACAATACGTACTGAGTACAATACATAGGAAAAGCCGTATAATAGATCTCAAGGGTGATAGAGTGGCAGACAGTGATCGTACAACAATACTGGTGAGACACAGGCAGTACTAGGGGTCCACGATACCATACTGCTAAGTAATTGTTTTCTTATTAAAGGGGTGAGGGAATTACCGCATCAGACGGTAAGCAGGGTGTGATGATGATGATGATGATGATGATGATGATGATGATGATGATGATGATGATGATGATGATGATGATGATGATGATGATGATGATGATGATGATGATGATGATGATAATGATGATGATGATGATGATGATGATGATGATGATGATGATGATGATGATAATGATGATGATGGTGATAATGATGATGATGGTGATAATAGTAACTACAATAATAATAATAATAATGATAATAACTACAATAATGATAATAATAATAATTATTATAATGATAAAATTTAATATAAATACTATTATTACTACTACTACTACTACTACTACTACTAATAATAATAATAATAATAATAATAATAATAATAATAATAATAACAAAAGTAATAAAAGGAATACCAATAACATTAGCAATAACAATAATACTACCTACCTGGAGTCTACCTGGAGTCTACCTGGAGTCTACCTGGAGTCTACCTGGAGTCTACCTGGAGTCTATCTGTAGTCTACCTGGAGTCTACCTGGAGTCTACCTGGAGTCTACCTGGAGTCTACCTGGAGTCTACCTGGAGTCTACCTGGAGTCTACCTGGAGTCTATCTGTAGTCTACCTGGAGTCTATCTGGAGTCTACCTGGAGTCTACCTGGAGTCTACCTGGAGTCTACCTGGAGTCTACCTGGAGTCTACCTGGAGTCTACCTGGAGTCTACCTGGAGTCTACCTGGAGTCTATCTGGAGTCTACCTGGAGTCTACCTGGAGTCTACCTGGAGTCTACCTGGAGTCTACCTGGAGTCTACCTGGAGTCTACCTGGAGTCTATCTGGAGTCTACCTGGAGTCTACCTGGAGTCTACCTGGAGTCTACCTGGAGTCTACCTGGAGGTAGACTCCAGGTAGGTAGTATTATTGTTATTGCTAATGTTATTGGTATTACTAATTGTAATATTATTACTAATATTATTATTATAATATTATTACTAGTTGTAATAATAAAAACAACAATAACACTAGTAATATTAATAATAATATAATAATAATAATAATAATAATAAATAATAATAATAATAATAATAATTATTATTATTATTATTATTATTATTATTATTATTATTATTATACCTTCCGTACTCCTTCATTACTCCCTCACTTTCCCCAACATTAATATCTATCATATTCATTCCTGTATTTATTTTACAGAAACTCCTCCCTCTCCCTCCTCTCCTCCCTCTCTCCAACCCTCCCTCCAACAATCTATCTCTTCCTTTCTCCAACCTTCCTCGTCTCCGCCACTCCCAGTCTCCCTCCCTCCAATATTCTTTTCCTCCGTGTCTCCGATATTCCTTCCCTCCCTCCTTCCCTCCCTCCCTCCCTCCTTTCCTCTGTCCCTCCTTCCCTCCCTCCTTCACTCCTTCCCTCCCTCCTTCCCTCCCTCCTTCACTCCTTCCCTCCCTCCTTCCCTCCTTCCCTCCCTCCTTCCCTCCCAGTCTACCGTCCTCCAGTTACGCAATTCCATCCCGTAAAGTGGCGTCACTCCCTCTCTTACGCCTGTCTCCTGCTGTGATGCGTCTGGGTAGTGTTATAGATATACGCTTCTAAGAAAGACAGCTTTCTTGATATACATCCTAGCAGAGAGAGAGAGAGAGAGAGAGAGAGGAGGAGAGAGAGAGAGAGAGAGATGTTACTCTTCGGGTCGTTCCTTGGCCCAGGACTACCAGGTTTCAGAGCCCTGGTTCGCAGTATTAGATTTCCTGCCGTTCCTCGAGCCAGGACTACCAAGTTTCGGAACCTTGGTTCCTGATGTTACTTTTGTGTCATTCCTCGGCCCAGGACTACCAGGTTTCAGAGTCCTGGTTCCCAGTGTTAGGGTTCTTGTCGCTTCTCGGGGCAGGGCTACCAGGTTCAGGGCCCTGGTTCCCCGATGTCAGATTTTTTTTGTGTCAGCTTGCCAGAGAAAGTTGACCCTGCCTGGGATTTATTCCAATTCACCATCCAAGTTTACCGTGAAGGTTGTTGCTTTTGTGAGGAGAGGAAAATGAGACTTTTTTTTTGGTCATCGACGATAAATCTCAAATCACTCTCTTTCCCTCTTCTTCCTTTTTCCTTCACCTCTCCCTCTCCCTTTCTTTTCTTCCCCCTCTCCTCCATCTTCTCTCTTTCTCTTTTTTCTTTACACAGGATTCTACAAGGTTAGGTTTAGGATTCCTATATATTTATTTACGAACTAAGAGCTGTTGCTTACATCAGCTTCTCTCTCTCTCTCTCTCTCTCTCTTATCCTTCTTTTCTTCTCTTGTCTAATCTTTCATCCCATCTCTTTCTGCTCTTTGTATGTATTCCTCTTCCTCTCCTCGTTCCTTCTCTACCTCTCTTCTATCCCTCCTCTCTCCTATACTTCACTCAAACCCTCCTTGTCTCTCATCCTATCCCTCTTCCTCCCCTGCTATTCCTCTCCCTCCTCCCCCTCGCCTTTCTCTCCCACCCTCTTGTTGGCAGCTAAATGAAAGGGTTAATAGGTTATTAACACTGTAATCATGGCAGTAATGATAATCTTGGTGAAGGTAACGATATAACAGCAGCTGCGCCAGCCCACACTCGGCTATCAAAGAGCATTACCCGTTGGCTCCTCATTGAACAAGTGACTCCTACAATTTCGTTTTTAATTTCAAAAATGATTGCTGGAAATAACTCGCTTTGTCTGACCTTTTTCTTGGGTTATCTTAGGTGTTTTACACATGTGTTACTATGTATGATAACTGTACTCACGTATAACTGTTCCTAGATAAACTTACCGTATTTTCCGGCATATAAGGCGCACCTTTTTCCCACAAAAAGTCTTTGAAAATCAGCCTGCGCCTTATATGCTGAAGGTTTAAGTTACGCTTTAGGGTACAGTAAAATGGTAATTAACACTTGAATATGATATGATACTTCTGTCGTGCGCCTTATATGCCGGATAATACGGTACCTAGCACTCATGCTGGAAACGACAGTTTCCAGTGACAGTATCCAGTGGCAGTTTCCAGCTACAGCTCTTAGTCCCAACTTATAGCTAGGCTAGGCACTCAGGTAATGTCTGATTGGCACACTGCTGACGGTGCTGAGGCGAAAGATACGTTAAAATAAATTAATGATTTTTAAAGATATTTCTGTCTGTTAATTATGATAATATAAAGTTTCATGTGAATGTGAATAAAGTTTTAGATAGAGTTCCACATAGGTGACTGATGACGAAAATGAGTGAGTGCAATGTTGGAGAAAGTGACGTGCAATAACGGGCTTTAAGAGCTTAATAAAGCTCTAGAAAACTGTCAGTTCACGTCAGTATTTTCCTCAGTGTTCCTCAGCTTAGTAAAGCTTTGAAAGATTGTCATTCGAAACCAGTCGTTTTCTCAGTGTTCCTCAGCTTAGTAAAGCTTTGAAAGGTTGTCATTCGAAACCAGTCGTTTCCTCAGTGTTCCTCAGCTTAGTAAAGCTTTGAAAGGTTGTCATTCGAAACCATTCGTTTTCTCAGTGTTCCTCAGCTTAGTAAAGCTTTGAAAGGTTTGTCATTCGAAACCATTCGTTTTCTCAGTGTTCCTCAGCTTAGTAAAGCTTTGAAAGGTTGTCATTCGAAACCAGTCGTTTTCTCAGTGTTCCTCAGCTTAGTAAAGCTTTGAAAGGTTGTCATTCGAAACCATTCGTTTTCTCAGTGTTCCTCAGCTTAGTAAAGCTTTGAAAGGTTGTCATTCGAAACCAGTCGTTTCCTCAGTGTTCCTCAGCTTAGTAAAGCTTTGAAAGGTTGTCATTCGAAACCAGTCGTTTCCTCAGTGTTTCTCAGCTTAGTAAAGCTTTGAAAGGTTGTCATTCGAAACCAGTCGTTTCCTCAGTGTTTCTCAGCTTCATAAAGCTTTAAAACAGAACTAAACTTAGTTCTAGTAAAAGTTTGACTTAGAACGTTAGTTCTTTCTTCAACACTAACTGATTAAATGGATATAATCATAATAATAATTTTTAAAGGGGGTGGAGAGCTAAGCCAGTGGAAGGCCTCGGTCAGATGACCAAAAGCTCCATCTGCGTGTCAGGAAACACCTGTTTTTTTTCCTGATAAATCTTACCTAACCTAACCTAACCTTCAACTACGCAAATTATCCCACCAGACGCAAGGATGCCACCCACAACAGACAAGCATCACCCACTTAACTGGTACAGCAGCTGTAGCAAGACTTACCTATGCATCTCTCCCAGCCTGGAAGTCGAACCTGGATCCCTTTGATTGTCAGCCCAACGCTCTACCGTTACTCTTCCAGTTAGACCAATTTGTAATGTGGACCGCCGGTTCACAAACTCGGTAAGCACAGTTAGGTAACGTGTTTTTACCTACATTAGTAGACGGAGGGTCGAGCCTGCATTAGGGGAATGGGTTTTCTCACACTTTCAGACATAATGCCTGGTATTCTTTAAATAAGAATAAGTTTAAAAGTTTCTGATCTTGGTTTGAGGCTGTGGCGTACGTCTGTTGCTACTGTTAACGGAGGATGAGCTGTTTCCCTGCTGTTTCTGTTAACGGAGGATGAGCTGTTTCCCTGCTGTTTCTGTTAACGGAGGATGAGCTGTTTCCCTGTTGCTTCTGTTAACGGAGGATGAGCTGTTTCCCTGTTGTTTCTGTTAACGGAGGATGAGCTGTTTCCCTGCTGCTTCTGTTAACGGAGGATGAGCTGTTTGCCTGTTGTTCCTGTTAATGGAGGATGAGCTGTTTCCCTGTTGCTACTGTTAACAGAGAATGAGGTGTTTGCCTGTTGCTCCTGTTAACGGAGGATGAACTGTTTGCCTGTTGCTCCTGTTAACGGAGGATGAGCTGTTTGCCTGTTGCTCCTGTTAACGGAGGATGAGCTGTTCCCCTGTTGCTACTATTAACAGAGGATGAGCTGTTTGCCTGTTGCTCCTGTTAACGGAGGATGAGCTGTTTGCCTGTTGTCTTCTGTTACCGTAGGAGTGGAAAGGTATCTTGGCTGGTCAGTGTTATCCTTAGATACTGACTCCCAAGGCTTGATAATATAAAGAAAATATACTTCTTCTTCTTCTTCTTCTTCTTCTTCTTCTTCTTCTTCTTCTTCTTCTTCTTCTTCTTCTTCTTCTTCTTCTTCTTCTTCCTCTTCTTCCTCCTCCTTCTCCTTTTCGTCTCTTATTCTATCGATGATATTGTAATTGTCAGAAAGCAGGACCAGTGCGTCCACACACGACTCTCAGCTCTAAGAAGGTCCACTAACTGAACTTTCAGTGGAGGGCCTACATTTTTGGGTCCCTGAAACTTGAACTGTTATGGGAGCCCCTTCACAATCCCTTCTCTTACAGTGGACCCAAAACTTTTAAGCAATGTGGACTAAAGTGGCTTCTGGGGCTCCTCAGGGATTATGGGCCCTGAAGCTTAAGCTTCATTAGTTTCATGGTAGATCCGTCCCTGGCTTCAGTAAATGTAATTAAGACCTCTGACTGGCTTACCACGTCCTCCCATCATAAAAATAATTGAAACTCAAGCTATATAACGTTGAATGGTGTTCAGTCGTACCTCCAGAGGGTGTTGTTCCCTCTGGTTAGATTCACCGTCTTCACTATTTTTTCACACTTGTCGGGACACTTGTTACATAGTGCGACACATCTGTTCTCATTTTTTTTTCTCTTTTAAGATTTTATTACTTGTTTCCATCCTCTTCCTTTCCTCTCTTTTCCAGCTGTCGATCTTTTCTCACTTCATTCTTCCCATCTCTCCACCTTCTCTATCTATCAAAAGAACATATGAACGGCTTAAGTCAGGTCACATTCACTTAAAGAAGGAGCACGGCATCTCATCTAGTAGCACAAGCTAGTCAGGTCCAGCTCACACTCACCCACACCCACTCGTGTATTTATCTAACCTATTTTTAAAACTACACAACGTTTTAGCCTCTATAACTGTACTTGAGAGTTTGTTCCACTCATCCACAACTCTATTACCAAACCAGTGCTTTCCTATATCCTTCCTGAATCCGAATTTTTCCAGCATGCTATTTACATCCCTTTTATTTATTCGTTTTCCATTTTACACCTCAATCATATCCTCCCTAACTCTACGCCTTTCCAGAGAGTGCAAATTCAGGGCAGTCAGTCTATATCCTCATAGGGAAGATTTCTGATACATGGGATCAACTTTGTTATCCTCCTTTGTATTTCCATTCACCTCTACATCTCCCTCTCTCCCCCGTTTCACACTTCTCCATCTCAGTATTCCAACCCCCCAAAAAGTCGTACTCCATCAAGATGACATCTGTTTATATAAGGTTAAAAACTTCGTAACAGAATGAGTCCCTCAGGACAATACATCACAGCGTCGTGTCAAGGAAGCTTATCTAGTAACAAGTCCCTAAACTCGTAAGACACACTCTGCTACCCAGTAAGATGAGAAATACACACCCTGTTGCTTAGAATTATGTACTTGGCTGTCTAAACAGCATACTCGGATGTCAAAATGGGCTTTGAAACACGCACCTTGTCACCTAGAGACCTTTGAACCATGCACTGTCACTTAGGTAGATTTGAAAGGATGTACCCTGCCACAGTGATATCTTAGAGAGCACGTACCCTGCCACAGTGATATCTTAGAGAGCACGTACCCTGCCACAGTGATATCTTAGAGAGCATGTATCCTGCCACAGTGATATCTTAGAGAGGACGTACCCTGCCACAGTGATATCTTAGAGAGCATGTATCCTGCCACAATGATATCTTAGAGAGCATGTACCCTGCCACAGTGATATCTTAGAGAGCAAGTACCCTGCCACAGTGATATCTTAGAGAGCATGTACCCTGCCACAGTGATATCTTAGAGAGCATGTACCCTGCCACAGTGATATCTTAGAGAGCATGTACCCTGCCACAGTGATATCTTAGAGAGCATGTACCCTGCCACAATATCTTAGAGAGCATGTGCCCTGCCACAATGATATCTTAGAGAGAGCATGTACCCTGCCACAGTGATATCTTAGAGAGCATGTACCCTGCCACAATGATATCTTAGAGAGCGTGTACCCTGCCACAAAGATATCTTAGAGAGCATGAACCCTGCCACAGAGATATCTTAGAGAGCACGTACCCTGCCACAGTGATATCTTAGATAGCATGTACCCTGCCACAATGATATCTTGGAGAGCATGTACCCTGCCACAATGATATCTTAGAGAGCATGTACCCTGCCACAGTGATATCTTAGAGAGCATGTACCCTGCCACAATGATATCTTAGAGAGCATGTACCCTGCCACAATGATATCTTAGAGAGCATGTACCCTGCACATTGATATCTTAGAGAGCAGTACCCGCCACATGATATCTTAGAGAGCACGTACCCTGCCACAATGATATCTTAGAGAGCATGTACCCTGCCACAGTGATATCTTAGAGAGCATGTACCCTGCCACAATGATATCTTAGAGAGCATGTACCCTGCCACAATGATATCTTAGAGAGCATGTACCCTGCCACAATGATATCTGAGAGAGCATATATCCTGCCACAGTGATATCTTAGAGAGCATGTATCCTGCCACAGTGATATCTTAGAGAGCATATATCCTGCCACAGTGATATCTTAGAGAGCATGTACCCTGCCACAGTGATATCTTAGAGAGCATGTACCCTGCCACAGTGATATCTTAGAGAGCATGTACCCTGCCATAGTGATATCTTAGAGAGCATGTACCCTGCCACAGTGATATCTTAGAGAGCA
>NC_069472.1:25894107-25964107 GCF_026875155.1 Cherax quadricarinatus
GATTTCACACTTGGAGGGATTGAGGATGAGTCCAAGTCTTCTCCCTGTGTTTTCACCAGTTGTAGGTCCCCTTCCAGGGACTCATATATATATATTATATATATATATATATATATATATATATATATATATATATATATATATATTAATATATATATATATATATATATATATATATGAAAAATAGTATATTGTTTTCGAGTACAAATGTAAATACATAAAGCCAGTTAGTATGGCAGAATTAATTACAAATTTCCCCCCTAACCCCAAAAAATTATATTTTTTTTGTTTATATTTTGTTTGAGTGGGGGAGTACTTGACGATGCATCAGCCAACTCATTTCATTCAAAATTTTTAATTTATGTGTACATATGCATTAATATTTATACACATGCAAACATACGTACATGCATACACACAATTACATATACAAATATACGGATGTCCACCGGGACTTGTTTGTCCTCTGTGGAAACTGTACCTTTGTTGTGGGAATTATCTTCACTGTGGGAATTATCTTTTGACTGGGAATTATCTTCACTGTGGGAATTATATTTTGACTGGGAATTATCTTCACTGAAGGAATTATCTTCACGGTGGGAATTATCTTCACTGTGAGAATTATATTTTGACTGGGAATTATCTTCAGTGAAGGAATTATCTTCACGGTGGGAATTATCTTCACTGTGGGAATTATATTTTGACTATAGGAATTATCTTCACTGTGGGAATTATGTCTGACTGTGGGGATTATCTTTACTATGGGAATTATACCATAACTGTGGGAATTATTTTCACTGTGGGAATTACATCATAATTGTGGGAATAACGCCATAACCGTGGGAATTTTTTTCTCAGTGGGAATTAAATTTTAACTGTGGGACTGATCCCCTGAGTGTAGGACTCGCGACACACACACACACACACACACACACACACACACACACACACACACACACACACACTCGTGTATACATAACTGCCTAAAACAACACAAACATTGGTGTATGTAAAGCGAGGAACCGCTCGATCAAACACAAACACACAGGTAAGCGAGAGATCATGTATACTTCAGCCTCAGATCAAAGCCCCTCTTCAGCAGATCTGACTGAAGACGGTCCATGCATGTCGTTGAAACATAAAGACTTTCACTTGCGTTTCGTATCTCCTTGCATATTTATTAAAACATATGTACGTAACATATAAATAGAAATACTTACATGTTGTTGAAAGAAATGACAAATAATTGGAATGAAGAGGAAAATTATTGGAAGAAAATATAAATCATGAAAGTGAAGGTAAATATAATAATAATAATATAATATAATAATATAATAAATAATATAATAATATAATAATATAATAATATAATAATATAATATAATAATATAATAATATAATAATTTATAATAATATAATAATATAATAAATACGAAACATATTAAATGATTTCTTAGTAATATTTTATTATTATTATTATTATTATTATTATTATTATTATTATTATTATAAGTAAGCGCTAAATCAACGGTGTAAAGCACCGTAGTTATAAAAACGCCTTAACGACGTTTCGATCAAGCAGGTGGCTTCGTAAAACCAATACGTGAGAGACACGTTGTCAGTAAGACACTGGGTGGGCGACACGTCGTCAATGAAGTCCCTACAGGGGCGAAACATCGTCAATAAAGACACAGCGCTAGAAACACCTCAGTGAAGCTCTCGTTTGACTCCACTTTACACTGTATCTCATAACATTAAACGGTTTAGCATAATTAAAAACACAGCTGTTTTATGTTCACATTATATGAGTTATAAAACGTGTCATAATTCCTTGTTATGGAGCTCCCCAACACACACTCCTTCAGAGTCTACAGAAGATCATACAATGCCTTTATTCACATCTACTCTCACAGCGACGCGAACCCACAAAGAGGTGTGATTATTGTGTTTTTTTTTTTTTCCTGCTAAGCGCTATAAGTATCTCAAGTTTCGAATTCCGAAAAGAATTCCAATAACCCAACTCTTCACTCTCTTACACTTCCCTCCATAATACGGCAAATATGTGATTTTCAGTTCCATCAGCAACGTCAGTCGAAGAATAAAGATTTTTGACCCTACACGAATAATAATAATAATAATGGTGATAATAATAATAATAATAATAATAATAATAATAATAATAATAATAATAATAATAATAATAATAATCTTTATTTTCTATAAGTACATGTACCAGGTATACAGACCATAGCTGACATCAATGACATTGCAGAGCAATTCGGGCAAATTAGGTCAATTTTGTCCCCAGGATGCGACCCACACCAGTCGACTAGCACCCAGGTGCCTATTTTAGTGCTAGGTGAAGAGGGACAGCAGATGTCTTAAGGAAACAAGTCCTGATGTTCCCACCTGTACCGGAATCGAACAACCGACGTCAATGTGTGAGCTGAGTGCGCTACCAATCGGGCTACGGGACACCTACTGGAGAAATGGTCAACAGTACTGTGTAAGTTCTTTCTAGAGACAGCATCCACATAGCTGCCATGTCTATATTTTCTGTCAGAGGCCTCACCAGGAGGAGATTCCTATGATGCATCCAGGCCTCAGACCCTAATCCACCGGGAAGCCTGATCGTGGACCGGGCCGCGGGGGCGTTGATCCCGGTAATACCCTCCAGGTAGACTCCAGTATAGCAGGAGTACATTCTTCACCATGTGGGGAATGTAAAGTTCTACCTAGGAGAAACTGGGAGTTATCTTTCCACATATGCTCAAGAACATAAATATTACACAATTAACCCGCACAGTGTGACTAGTTAATAGTGAATGTTGGACCGGTACTGCATCTTTGTGTTCTTTAACATAAATATGTTTTGTAAGAGTAAAAAGGCACAATTCCGTGACTGGAACAATACATAACATACACATAGGAAACGGAAACTTATGATGACAAGTTCGGTTCCGACTTGGGTCATTAACCCAGTGACACCAGCACGCTTCCTATCATACACCGACTCAAGAGAATATCCACAGGTTATGGAGAACGCGGAAACGGCCAGAGCAACTGCGTATTGCAAACAAATCATCCTCAGTGCTTGGTCCTGACAATGCAACAAAAAGGCCGCGGAAACTGTTTACATTTTTCACATCTCAACTAAAACACGATGCTGCTTCACATTTCTTCTCGGTAGCTGCGTGAGAGAGAACAATTTAAATGACTGACACCTTTTACTGTCCCTCTCTCACTTGTGATTTACGTTATCCTCTATATAGTGTTTACACTTGCGCTTTCTCATTCTGTTATATTTACATTATTATAACGTAAAACTTTAATTTATCCCTTGTTTTTTAATGTATTACCTCTTGTTAATTTTCTTTTATTGCATAATTAGTTAAATGGATATCCATTATTTTTTATCTATGGTATTTCAGTCTTGCCTTTTCATTCCTTTTACATAGTCTCTCCATTTTATAATTTCAGGTCCCCACAGCAATCATTCTTGCACTTTATATAATTCAGCGTCCCCACAGCAATCATTCTCGCCACTTATATTCAGGTCCCCACAGCAATCATTCTCGAACTTTATAATTCAGGTCCCCACGCAATCATTCTCGAATTTATAATTCAGGTCCCCACAGCAATCTTTCTCGCACTTTATAATTCTGGTTCCCCACAGCAATCATTCTTTAGTTCAAACTCTCTTTCTCTCTTCTCTCTTCTTCTCTCTCTCTCTCCCTCTCTCTCTCTCTCTCTCTCTCTCTCTCTCTCTCTCTCTCTCTCTCTGCTCTCTCTCTTTCTCTCTCTACCACACTCATCTCCCTCAGGTACACAGGACACATAAACCGCTTCCCACATCCCACTTGTACATAATTCTGGTTTAATTCTTTACTTTAAAAATCTATTCCCTCTCACTTCCCTTCCACGGGTGATTATTTATTTTTGTCAGTACTCTTACCCGAGTTCAGTTCTCCCAGTTTTACACACTTCTTGTAGTTCCCACACCACTGAGTCACTCCACCAAATTTAGGTTAGTTTCCCCTTGATGTTTACATAAGACATCGACCTCGCATCGTTGTCAACATATAAAGATATATATTTTTTAGGTCTTATCGTCTTACGCATACATGAACATTCAAGGTCTACTAAGCATGAAGGAAGGATTTGCAACACGCATAATTATTATAACCCAATGGGGGAGCGTTAAACCCGTAGGATTATGCAGCGCCTGTGTGTGGGGGGGGGGGATGTAAGTATCCAGGACTCGTTTAGGGAACCAGAGCATAAATTCCGATTCCTTAGATCAAGAGCCCCTTCACCAGCGTTAGGGTAACCTCCAGAGGGGCCAAACAGGAGAAACTGAAGGAAATTACTGCAAGTGATTGAAAGAAAATTCAAATGTCAGACAAAGGCATATCGTTAAAAACCCCCCCCCCAAAAAAAAACAGGTACATACATATATGTACAAGGTACATATATATAGTACCACAGGTTACATTTTATTATATATACACAGGTACATTACATATATGTACACAGGTAGATATATATATATGTACCCAACAGGTACCATCATTATATAAGTACACAGGTTAATACATATATGTACACAGGTAACATACATATATGTACACAGGTACATATATACATGTACACAGGTACATATATATATGTACCACAGGTAATATATATATATGTACACATGTACATATATATATGTACAAAGGTACATAATATATGTACACAGGTTCTATATATATGTACACAGGTACATACCTATATGTACACAGGTACATATAATATATGTACACAGGTAATACTATATATGTACACAGGTGGTACATATATATATGTACACAGGTACATACATATATGTACACAGGTACATATATATATGTACACAGGTACATATATATATGTACACAGGTACATAACATAATATGTACAGGTACATATATATTTGTACAAGGTACACTATATATATGTACACAGGTACATACATATATGTACACAGGTACATATATATATGTACACAGGTACATATATATATGTACACAGGTACATACATATATGTACACAGGTACATACATATATGTACACAGGTACATACATATATGTACCACAGGTACTTACATATATGTACACCATGGTACATAATTATACGATTATAGGCAATCCTTCCAGAGTGCAAAAATTGAACAAGTTTCCGTTTCACTCACATTGTCAGTATGAAAGAATCTTACCCAGGTGGAAATACTGTGTGGCAATCTGCAATTATTATTTTTTTTGTATTATTATTATTATTATTATTTTATTATTATTATTATTATTATTATTATTATTATATAAACTTTCTGCTATACTATTTACATTTTCATTAAGATATAAATTATGATAACCAGAGAGTATTTAGCTCTTTCCTACGAATAAACTCAACCAAGACATCAATATTTACTCTCTCTCTGTCTCTCTCTTCTCTCTCTCTCTCTCTCTCTCTCTCTTCTCTCTCTCTCTCTCTCTCTCTCTCCTCCATCTTCCCCCTCCTCCCTCTGAGATTAGATACAAATAATATTACCTCACCTCAATTATCTTAATTACATTTGCACTAGAAAATTATTCTCGCATCCCATTTCGTTCTCTATTCAAAATACAGGGAATTTTTGTCTCTTCAAAAATGGCCAATTATCCATCACTTTCTTCCCCCCCCACCTGCCCCCCACCTGCCCCCACACCTGGCCCCCCACCTGCCCCCCCCACCTGCCCGCCCTCACTCCAGGGACCTTCCAGGAAGTAATTTAATATAATGGGGCCACCCTACTCTCTTCCGTATATACTATATACTATATATTATATATATTAGATATATATATTATATATATGTATATTTTATATATATATTATACTATTTATGTATGTATATATATATATGTACTATATTATATATTATATATATATATATATATATTTATATTTATATACTATATATATATATGTCGGTGCGAATAGGTAAAAATTGGTAAGCTAGCAGAATTCATTTTAAATTAAATCGTATCTCAAGTTTTCTCTTATACGTTTAATTAAAAGATATTAATTTTATGTTATGTAAATGTAAAAAGTTAATAATTTTGTACCAAAAAGAACCTTAGAATAACTTACCTGACCTTATTATAACAAGCGCAATTTAATTTAGGTCCTAATGCCAAACTAAATTTATTTTAGATAAAGTTTACAATAATTTAATAATAAACAAACACAATGAAATATTTTTCGGTAGGTTCAGAATGATTTTTGCGAAATATTGGCTTGTGTGTGTATGTGTGTGTTGTGTGTGTGTGTGTGTGTGTGTGTGTGTGTCGTGTGTGTGTATGTGTGTGTGTGTGTGCGGTGTGTGTGTGTGTGTGTTTGTGTGTGCTGTGTGTGTGTGTGTGTGCGTTGTGTGTGTGTGTGTGTGTGTGTGTGTTGTGTGTGTTGTGTGTGTGTGTGTGTATGTATGTGGTGTGTGCATTTCCTCCGTGGGTGGTACTGTCTACCGTCAAGGGAATCACTACCGTCGTTGGTCTTTATATTCTGTCTCATAAGCACCTAGATGAAGGTACATTACTGCTGCTTCTACTGCTGTTCATTATCACTACTACTGTTACATTATCACTACTGCTGTTACATTATCACTACTGTGTTACATTTTCACACTGCTGTTACATTATCCACTACACTGTTACTTATCACTACTGCTTGTTACATTTCATACTATGTTAACATTATCTCTACTGCTGTTAACATTTTCACTACTGCGCTACATTATCACTACTGCCTGTTACATTATCCACTAATACTGTTACCATTATTTCCCCCACTACTGCTGTTACATTTATCACTACTGCTGTTACATTATCACTACTGCTGTTACATTATCACTACTGCTGTTACATTATCACTACTGCTGTTACATTATCACTACTATGTGACATTATCACTACTGCTGTTTACATTATATCACTACTACTGTTTACATTATCACTACTACTGATTACATTATCACTAATGTGTTACTTTATCACTACTACTGTTACATTATCACTACTGCTGTTACATTATCACTATACTGTTATATTATCTCTAACTGCTGTTAATTATACTACTGCGTTCATATCACTACTGCTGTTACATATTCACTACTTACTGTTAACATTATTCACTACTACTGTTCATTATCACTACTTCTGTTAATTATTCACTACTGCTGTTACATTATCACTACTGCTGTTACATTATCACTACTACTGTTACATTATCACTACTACTGTTCATAATCACTACTGCTGTACATTATCACTACTGATGTTAATTATCACTACTACTGTATACATTATCACTACTATGTTACGTTATCACTACTACTGTATATTATCACTACTACTGTTACATTATCACTACTACTGTTACATTATCACTACTACCTGGAGTTTACCTGGAGAGAGTTCCGGGGGTCAACGCCCCCCTCGGGCCGGTCCTGTGACCAGGCACTCCTGGTGGATCAGAGCCTGATCAACCAGGCTGTTGCGGTGGCTGCACGCAAAACCAACGTTACGAGACCTACAGCCCGGCTGATCAGGAAATGACTTTTGTGGCTTGTCAGTGCCAAGCTTGAAGCTGCAGGGGTCTGTTTGGTAATCACCCTTATGTGTGTGGGAGGCAGTTGAACAGTCTCGGGCCCTGACACTTATTGTATGGTCTCTTACGTGCTAGTGACACCCTGCTTTTCTTGGGGGGATGGTTTGCATCGTCTTGCCAAGCTCTTTTGCTTCGTAGTGAGTAATTTTCGTTTGTTGCAAGTTCGGTACTTAGTCCCTCTAGGATTTTCCAGGTGTATTATAAATCATATATCTCTCCCGCCTGCGTTCCAGGGAATACAGGTTTAGGAACCTCAAGCGCTCCCAGTAACTGAGGTGTTTTATCTCCGTTATGCGCGCCGTGAAGGTTCTCTGTACATTTTTAGGGCGGCAATTTCACCTGCCTTGTAAGGTGCTGTTAGTGTGCAGCAATATTCCAGCCTAGATAGAACAAGTGACCTGAAGAGTGTCATCATGGGCTTGGCCTCCCTACTGGCCTCACTACTACTGTTACATTATCACTACTACTGTTACATTATCACTACTACTGTTACATTATCACATACTGCTTCTATTACTTACTACTACTTACACTTAGTTCCCGATACTACACATGCAGATAAGAATACACATGCATGTGCACATACACTCATCTGGATTTTCTTCTGGTTTTATAACAGTTGTTGTTTTTATAGTATTTCATCTCTCATGAGGAAGTGAAGAACAATATTTCCTCCGTAAGTCATGCGTGTCGTAAAAGTCGACTAAAATGCCTGGAGCAAGGGGCAAGTAACCCCCTGTAAAAATTGCTAAATCGAAGAAAATTTTAAAGTTGTGATGTTTTTATGTTCTTGGGTTTAGTATAGATGTTAAAAACAATCCATTGCGAATGATGTAAATGGAAAAAAAACCCAGCATGAAGAACCTTCTCCATGGAAGCATTAAGGGAAGTGCACCGGAGTATAGTGATACCAACAGTGTTATGTGGGTGTGAAGCTTGGGTTGTAAATGTTGCAGCGAGGAGGAGGCTGGAGGCAGTGGAGATTTAATGGTGACTCTGTGGATATTATACAGAGAATTCATAGTTTGGAGTTTGGGAGAATGTGTGGGATTACCAGAAGTATTCAGTGGTAAGAGGAGGTGTTATTGAGGTGCGTTGAATGTATAGAGAGGGTGGAGGAAAATAGGACGACTAGAAGGGCGTTAAAATCTAGGGTAAAGGGGGAGGAAGAGTGGGGGGGGGTCCCTGGAAGTACTGGAGGAAAGTGGTAAGTGAGATTTAGGTGCTAAGTGTTTGGACATCCAACAGGTTAGTTGTGTGTATTAGCCTGAGTGGAGTGCCAAGTGGTTTTTATTTTTTGACGTGCTAGTGAGCACTGAACATGAACACAATCTTTTTTAAATGGTTTGCTGACTTGAGTCTGGAGGAGTTATTACAGTACTGCATAAAAGAGTGTAGGTACTTAGTGTTCATAATATGTGTGTGTGTGTCTGTGTGAATGTGTGTGTCGTGTCGTGTGTGCTCACCATAATCTTGGTACTTACTTGGCCTGAGGGAGGACCTGTCTGGTTACACTAGTAAGTACGAGCTACGGCACTCGAAGTGCCACGAAGTGATTGCCAAGGTTAAGTTCTTCAATACTATTGCATTATTTTTAGCTTGAAAATGCAAGAAGCACCACTGCTGACAGTAAGGAAATAAAATACACGTGAAAAGGATCTGCTGTAAAGCGTTCTAGTGTTGTAAGCACATCCATTGGAAGCGGCTACTTTAAGGTGTCTTGACAAGGCTCGGGTTTCCATCCTAGTGTTGGAGGCGACTCAAATCATTTCTATGAGTCTGGGTTGTAATGGAAATTGTCATCTTCGTGGCTAGTTGCAGGTGCTGGAACTGTGAACCAGGAATACTGAAGGTAACCGTGTTGAATGGCAAGAAGACTGCAATCAACGCTGTAATATTGAGAAGGTTTCAGAGAGACTGTTGTTTCAGGGTGTCTGTAGCTGTGTATATACTCACACACACACACACTCACACACACCCAAAAACACACACAAACACACACACACACACACACATTCACAACACACACATACACAATTGCTGGTTAAATCCTTGGAAGACAGCAAATTGTTGGCACGAATATTTAATAAAGACACAAATCATTAAAATTTCAGATACTAGAATCACTAAACATCCGTCCAAGTGATGTAATGGAGAGGTAATCAAAAAGCACGTTAGAGTGAAGAGGTTTTCATCTCTAAACAAAATAGCAAATATTGTCTTACAGAAGTGAGGCAGGAGAGAGAGGGGTGAGGGACTGCATGTTCTTGGACTGTAGATGAATAGTTCAGAGAACCGACAAGTTGACAAATTAGACACATGTGCAAACACTTAGGTAATTTTAATTGATGAAACGTTTCGGCCACCACAGTGGCTTCATCAGTCCTAACTTGCCTAACCCTTGGACATCACCTGCTTCCACATTGGACAAATGGGATACCACCTACGACTGATTACCTCAAACTCCTGTTCTTCACCATTCTCCTTTGTATTGGACTGATGAAGCCACTGTGTGGTGAAACGTTTCTTCATTAAATATACCCAAGTGTTGCACATGTGTCTAATTTATCATGTTCTTGGACTGCAAGAAGCACTTGAAATCTTACCTCTGAAATGATGAGTGTCAAACTATTGAGACACAAGCAGAAATAACAAGGAATTTTCCATAGAGTATCAATGAATCATTTTCTGTCTCCTTCCTTTGCGAAGGAGAAATAAGAAGTTTGAGATGTCACAATGGGAAGACGTAAGGATCGTTGATCTTTCTGATATATGTTAATGACATTTCAGAAGAGACACATATATAAATGTTTGCTGATGATGCAAAATTAATAAGGATAATACACAGGCACAACATACGCCACACATTGTCTATCGGGGCCAGGATGCCCTGTGATTAACCCCCCCTGCAACCACAACTAGGTGGTAAAGACCAGACGACAGGACCAGAAGCACACAGACAGACACCACAGACACCACACACACACACATTCCACACACACACACCACACTCACACACACACACACCACACACACACACAAACAAACTACAACATTATACACGCACACAGTGTGAAGAGGCGGAAGCCAAGCGCTATGACCGACCCCTGCAACACGATAGGTTGAGTACAAATAGATGAGCACACACACACACACACCCACACACAACACACACACAAAAACACCTGGAGAGTACAAGTAATTTACTTTACGTCAGAGACACCACAGAGGAGTCATTGATCTGCGTCTGGCTGGGTGGATCACCTCCAGGTGAGAGCCCAGAGTAGTGGCGGTGAAAGAAAGGTGGAGGAAGAGGATTGATGGAGAACAAGGAGAAGAGGAGAAAAAAATGGAGAGTCTCTAAACTAGGATATATATTTCCACTAGTTATTATTATATTTATATATATATATTATATATATATATATTTATATATATATATATATATATATATATATATATATATTATGGAAGGGGAAGTACTAAACCCGTATGAGTCAAATACTGGAAAGAGGAATGAGATGTTATGAGTGTGATCAGAGGAAAATAGGTATCATCATTCATTGGATTCAAGTCTCTTCACCAGCACGAAGCCCCTCTCGTTTTTTAGGAAACCAAAACATACGTAAAGTCTCTTCTCACTTACAGTAAGACTAACTTGGCCAATTTGGCCAACTTGACCAACTGGCCAACTGGGGCCTCCACCTGGCTGTGGATCACTAAGGTTGAGGGGAAAAATTTTGCGGTTCAGCGATGTTGTAGAATTCCAAATCGAAGAGTAAGGAACGGATGGGAATTTTTATGGTGGTTGTGTTGATTGTAGTGTTGGTGGTGGTGTGTGATAGTGTGTTTGGGGTGGTGTGTTTGATCGTGTGGTTGTGGTGGTTTGTGTTGATAGTGTGTGGTGGTGGTGGTGTGTTTGATAGTGTGTTGTGGTGGTGTGTTGATTGTGTGTTTGTGGGGTGTGTTGATAGTGTGTTTTGTGGTTGGTGGTTGGTGTGTTGGTAGTGTATTTGTGGTGGTGTGTGATAGTGTGTGGTGGTGGTGGTGGTGTTGATAGGGTGTTTGAGTGTGTGGTTGGTGTGCTGGATAGTGTGTTTGTGGTGGTGGTGGTGTCAGTGTGTGGTAGTGTGATTTGTGGTTGTGTGTTGATTAAGTGTGTTTTGTGTGGTGTGTTGATAGTGTGTTTTGTGTGGTGTGTTGATAGGGAGTTTGTGGTGGTGTGTTGATAGTGTGTTTGTGGTGGTTGTGTTTATAGTTGTGTTTGGGTGTGTGTGATAGTGTGTTTGTGGTGGTGTGTTGATAGTTTGTTTGTGGTGGTGTGTTGTTAGGTGTGTTTGTGGTGGTGTGTTGATAGTGTGTTTGTGGTTTGGTGTGTTGAATAGTGTGTTTGTGTGGTGTGTTGATAGTGTGTTTGTGTGGTGGGTTGATAGTGTGGTTTGTGGTGGTGTAGTTGACAGTGTGTTTGTGGTGGTGTGTTGATAGTGTGTTTGTGATGGTGTGTTGATAGTGTGTTTGTGGTGGTGTGTGATAGTGTGTTTGTGGTGGTGTGTTGATAGTGTGTTTGTGGTGCGTTGTGTTGATAGTGTGTTTGTGGTGGTGTGTTGATAGTGGTTTGTGGGTTGTGTGTTGATAGTGGGTTTGGTGGTGTGTGTTGAAGATGTGTTTGTGGTGGTTGTGTTGATAGTGTGTTTTGTGGTCGTGTTGTTGATAGTGTTGTTTGGGGTGGTGTGTTGATAGTGTGTGTTGTGGTGGTGTGTTGATAGTGTGTTTGTGGTGGTGTGTTGATAGTGTGTTTTGGTTGGTGTGTGATAGTGTGTTTGTTGGTGGAGTTGTTGATAGTGTTGTTGTGTTGGTGGTGGTGTGTTGATTGTGTGTTTGTGGTGGTGTTGGTGTGTGTTGATAGTGTGTTTGTGGTGGTGTGTTGATAGTGTGTTTGTGGGGTGTGTTTGATAGTGTGTTTGTGGTGGTGGTGTGTGTTAGTGTGGGTGTGGTGGATTGGTGGTGTGTTGTAGTGTGTTTGTTGGTGGTGTTGTTTGATAGTGTGTTGTGGTTGTGGTGGATGTGTTGATAGTGTTGGTTTGTGGTGGTGTTGGTGTGTTTGATAGTGTGTTTGTGGTGGTGGTGTGTGTTTGATAGTGATTTGTTGGAGGTGTGTTGAATGTGTTTGATAGTGTGTTTGTTGGTGGTGTGTTGATAGTGTGTTTTGTGGTGGTGTGTTGATAGTGAGTTTGTGTTGGTGTATGTGTGTTGATAGTGTGTTTGTGGTGGTGGTGGTGTGTTGATAGTGTTTTTGTGGTGGTGTGTGTGATAGTGTGTTTGTGTTGGTGTGTTTGATAGTGTGTTGTGGTGGTGGTGGTGGGTGATAGTGTGTTTGATGGTGGGTGGTGGTGTGTTGATAGTGTGTTTGTGGTGGGTGTTGTTGATGAGTGTGTTTGTAGTTGGTGTGTTGATAGTGTGTTTGTGGTGGTGTTGGTGTGTTGATAGTGTGTTTATGGTTGGTCTGTGTTGATAAAGTGTGTTAGTGGGTGGTGTGTTGATAGTGTGTTTGTGGTCGTGGTGGTGTGTTGATAGTGTGTTTGTGGTGGTGGTGGTGTGTTGATAGTGTGTTTGTGGTGGCTGTGTTGATAGTGTGTTTGTGTTGTGAGTGTGTTGTTGATAGTGTGTTTGTGTGGTGTTGGTGTGTGTGTTGATAGTGTGTTTGTGGTGGTGGTTGTGTGTTGATGTGTGTTTGTGGTGGTGTGTTGTTATAGGGTTGGGGGTGGATGTGTTGATAGTGTGTTTGTGGTGGTGTGTGATAGTGTGTTTGTTGTTGGTGTGTTGATAGTGTGTTTGTGGTGGTGGTGGTGTGTTGATAGTGTGTTTGTGGTGGTGTGTTTGATTGTGTGGTATTGTGTTGGTGTGTTGTTAGTGGTTTGATGGTGGTGGTGAGACTGTGTTGATAGTGTGTTTGTGGTGGTTGGTGGTGTGTGATAGGGTGTTTGTGGTGGTTGTGTGTTGATAGTGTGTTTGTGTTGGTTGTGTTGATGTGTGTTTGTGGTGGTGGTGGTGTGTTATGTGTGTATTGTGGTGGTGTGTGATAGAGTGTTTGTGGTGGTGGTGGTGTGTTGTAAGTTGTGTTTGTGGTGGTGTGTTGATAGTGTGTTTGTGGTGGTGGTGTGTGTTGTAGTGTGTTTGTGGTGGGGGTGTTGATGATAGTGGTTTGTGTTGGTGTGTTGATAGTGTGTTTGTGGTGGTGGTGGTGTGTTGATAGTGTGTTGTGGTGGCGTGTTGATAGTGTGTTTGTGGTGATGGTGTGGCTGTGTGTTGATGTGTGTTTGTGGTGGTGTGTTTGATAGGTTGTTTGTGGTTGGTGGCTGTGTGTTGACCGTGTGTTTGTGGTGGTGTTGGTGTGTTGAAAGTGTGTTTGTGGTGGTGGTGTGTTGAAGTGTGTTTGAGTGGTGTTGTGTGTTGATAGTGTGTATTGTGGGTGGTGTGTTTGATAGTGTGTTTGTGGTGGTGTTGGTGTGTTGATAGTTTTGTGTTTGTGGTGGTGGTGTGTGTTGATAGTGTGGTTTGTGAGTGGTGGTGGTGTGTGTGGTTTGTTTGTGGTGGTGGTGGTGTGTTGACAGTGTGTTTTGTGGTGAGTGGTGGTGTGTTGTCGAGTGTTTCTGGTGGTGGTAGTGTTGTTGATAGTGTGGTTTGTGGTGGTTGGTGGTGTGGTGATGGTGGTTTGTGGTGTGGTGGTGTGTTGATGGTGTGTTTGTGGTGGTGGTGGTGTGTTGATAGTGTGTGTGTGGTGGTGTTTGGTCGTGTTGATAGTGTGTTGTGGTGGTGGTGTGTTGATAGTGTGTTTGTGGTGGTGGTGGTGTGTTGTAGTGTGTTTGTTAGTGTGGTGGTGTGTTGATAGCTGTTGTTTGTGGTGGTGGTGGTGTTGTTGATGTGTGTTTGTGGGTGGTGGTGGTGTGTTGATAGTGTTGTTTGTGGTGGCGTTGATTGTGTTGGACAGTGTGGTTGTGGTGGTGGTGGTGTGTTGACAGTGTGTTTGTGTGGTGGGGTGTGTTGATAGTGTGTTTGTGGTGGTGTTGGTGTGTGGACAGTGTGTTGTGGTGGTGGTGGGGTGTGACAGTGTTGTTTGTGTGGTGGTGGTGTGTTGTTGATAGTGTGTTTGTGGTGGTGGTGGTGTTGTTGATAGTGTGTTTGTGTTGGTGTGTTGATAGTGTGTTTGTGAGTGGTATTGGTGTGTTGACAGTGCTGTTTGTGGTGAGTGTTGGTGTGTTGATAGTGTGTTTTGTGGTGGTGGTGGTTGGTGTTTGATGTTGTGTCTGTGGTGGTGTTGTGTGTTGGATAGTGTGTTTGTGGTGGGTGGTGGTGTGTTGATGGTGTGGTTTGTGGTGGTGGTGGTGTGTTGATAGTGTGTTTGTGGTGCGTGTTGGTGTGTTGATAGTGTGTTTTGTGGTGTGTGTTGATAGTGTTGGTTTGTTGGTGGTGGTGGTGTGTTGATAAGTGTGTTTGTAGTGGTGGTGGTGTTTTGATAGTGTGTTTGTACGTGGGTGGTGGTGTGTTGGATGGTTGTGTTTTTGTGGTGGGTGTGGTGTGTGTTGATAGTGTGTTTGTGGTGGTGTTGGTGTGTTGATGTGTGTTTGTGGTGGTGGTGGTGTGTTGGATAGTGTGTTTGTAGTGGTGGTGTGTGTTGATAGTGAATGTTGTAGTGGTGGTGGTGGTGTGTTGACAGTGTGTTTGTGGTGGTGGTGGTGTGTTGATAGTGTGTTTTTAGTGGTGGTGGTGGTGGTTGATGGTGTGTTTTGTGGTGGGTGGTGGTGGTGTGTTGATAGTGTGTTGTGGGTGGTGGTGGTGGTGGTGGTGGTGGTTGGTGTGGTGGTGGTGTTTGGTGTTTGTTAGTGGTGGTGTGTTCTGTGGCGGTGGTGTGGTGTGTTGATGAGTGTGTTGGACGGTGTGTACTGGTGTTGT
The DNA here is from genome assembly GCF_026875155.1 of Cherax quadricarinatus. Lineage (NCBI taxonomy): Eukaryota > Metazoa > Arthropoda > Malacostraca > Decapoda > Parastacidae > Cherax > Cherax quadricarinatus. The sequence continues at coordinate 25,909,726 of NC_069472.1, forward strand.
GTTTGTGTTGTTGTTTGTGTCGTGTTTGTGTTATGTATGTGTTGTGTTGCTGTTGTGTTGCTGTTGTGTTGCTGTTGTGTTGCTGTGTTGGTGCGTGTGTTGCTGTTGTGTTGCTGTTGTGTTGCTGTTGTGTTGCTGTTGTGGGTGCTGTTGTGTTGCGTGTTGGTGGTGCTACGTTGCTGTTGTGTTGCTGTTGTGATGCTTGTTGTGTTGCTGTTGTGTTGCTGTTGTTGTTGCTGTTGTGCTGCTGTTGTGTTGCTGTTGTGTTGCTGTTGTGTTGCTGTTGTGTTGCTGTTGTGTTGCTGTTTTGTTGCTGTTGTGTTGCTGTTGTGTTGCTGTTTGTGCTGCTGTTGTTGCTGCTGTTGTGTTGCTGTTGTGTTGCTGTTGTGTTGCTGTTGTGTGCTGTTGTGTTGCTGTTGTGTTGCTTGCTGTTATGTTGCTGTTGTGTGCTGTTGTGTGCTGGTTGTGTTGCTGTTGTGTTGTGTTGTGTTGTGTTGTGTTGATGTTGTGTTGCTGTTGTGTTGCTGTTGTGATTGCTGTTGTGTTACTGTTATGTGCTGTTGTGTTTGCTGTTGTGTTGTGTTGTGTTGCTTTGTGTGTATGTTGTGTTGCTGTTGCGTTGCTGTTGTGTTGCGTGTGTTATGTTATGTTGCTGTTGGTGTTGCTTGTTGTGTTTGCTGTTGTGTTTGCTGTTGTGATTGCTGTTGTGTTACTGTTATGTTGCTGTTGTGTTGCTGTTGTGTGCTGTTGTGTTGCTGTATGTGTTGCTGTTGTGTTGTGTTGTGTTGCTGTTGTGTTGCTGTTGTGTTGCTGTTGTGTTGCGTTTGTGAAGCTGTTGTGTTGCTGTTGTGTTACTGTTATGTTGCTGTTGTGTTACTGTTATGTTTGACGTTGTGTTGGTGGTGTGTTGTAGTGGAATTCGTTTATTAAAGAAAACATCAACGTGCTGACTCCCTGCGTCTTAGTGCACCAACACAAGATATATTGAGTAATAATAATAATAATAATAATAATAAAAATAATCTAATAATAATAATAATAATAATTACTTGTCTTCGATTTATTTTAACCCTGTTGCATAATAACCCAGGAACAACTCCAATGACCTAAGTAGATGGCTTACTGGTTGTGTTGTGATCATCATCCTCCACCAGGGGCGGACCCACGATTAGTCGATTAACTCGTGAGTACCTTTTTATCGCTTGGTAACTTCACCAGGTGCCAGATCAACCAGGCTGTGATGGATATGTTGGGCAGCGGGCACCACCAGCTGCAACAGCTGGTTGAAGCAGGCAAGCACAAAGAGCTGACCATGGTCGGGCTCGGAATAGAAAGACTCTCTGAACAGCAAAGGTATATCAAAGATATCAAATGCAAAGGTAGGTAAACAAAGGCACCTCCTCCGATGGAAACATAGATACAGTGCAATATAATGCATGTGTATCTATATCCATTTGTATTTAATTTTTCCATTACCTCTCCGTGTTAGAATCCTGGTCTTTCGGTTGTGAGCCGAACGCTTCCCACATGAACTGGAAATGGCCTTCATCAGCCTGGGTGTGCACAGTGCCACTTGCTGCTGGTCGCCTGTCGCCGTGTGCACATGGCATGGCACCCGCTCGTAAGTAATGGACTGTCGCACGTAGTTATGACCGGGAAATGCAGAGGCGTTAGATATCGTTCTCCACAGCTGATGGGGAATGGCACTCTACTGGTGCCCACTGTTGACTCTTATGGGTGCCACGGTGCCACTAGCCAGGATGATAACCTCTCTGTGTTCTCCTTCAGTGAAAACGTACGGGTCTTTTTTTACTCTAATGGATGGTATTAGTGATTGTACACTCTGCTACTGTGTACTAGAGTGTCATAGTGAATATACCACACGGTACTGTTGTACTAGAGTGTTCAATAAGTGAATATACACACTTGGCTACTGTATACTAGAGTGTTCATAATTGAATATAACAAACTTGCTACTGTTTATATACTAGAGTGTTCATAAGTGAATATACACACTGCATGTATACTGGTGTAATAAGTAAATATACACACTGCTACTGTATACTAGAGTGTAATAAGTAGTAATTAACCTGTACTGTATATAGGTGTCATACGTGAATATAACACTGCCTACTTTATACTAGAGTGTAATAAGTGAAATACACACTGCTACTGTATACTAGAGTGTATTAAGTGACTATACACACTGCCTGTATCTAGAGTGTATAATAAGGAATATACACACTGTACTGTATACAAGAGTATCTAAGTAATATACACACTGCCTGTATACTAGAGGTAATAAGTGAATATACACACTGCCTATATACTAGAGTGTATAAGTGAATATACACACTGCTCTGTATACTAGAGTGTAATAAGTGAATATTACCACTGCTCACTGTATACTAGGTGTAATAAGTGAATTTTACACACTGACTACTGTATACTGAGTGTAATAAGTGAATATACACTCTGTACTGAGTTACACTGTTTAAGACAGAACTGGTTTTTTAACTTAGTCTGTGGATTGAACAGAACTCCATAATACGTTTCACTGAAGCGAGAAACTTCAGTTGCTTTAAATAAGTTGGACAAATTGCATAAGGAAGAGTGTGTGTAGTTGAACCTGCCTACCTGGGCAGTTAGGCATGGGGCAATGGCCTCATTTTCTACGTTAATATGTTTGGTAGAGGATAGTGGATTTTCTCTGTCTTCGAGGGATATCACTTTTATTCCTTCAGAAGGATAAAATTGCTCTGTTTAAGTCAGGTAATTGATTTTGTACGTGGTTCCCGTTTGTTCACGCTGTTCCCCTTTTTTCCACGCAGCTATACGTGTTCACGCATGCTCCATTAGACGCGGACTGCCTTGCTATACGTAGACTGTATTTCCCTGAGACTTCCACTCTCTCCATACTTGCTTCTGAAGACACTTTCAAAACCTGCAAAAGCTTTCTCTTATAACTTCAGGTCACCACCCCTGTGGTCTTGTCAGTCATGCAATTCGGGCAAATTAGGTCAATTTTGTCCCCAGGATGCGACCCACACCAGTCGACTAGCACCCAGTGCTATTTTAGTGCTAGTGTGAGATGGAAGCAGATGTCTTAAGGAAACAAGTCTGATGTTCCCTCCTGTACCGGAATCGAACAACCGACGTCAATGTGTGAGCTGAGTGCGCTACCAATCGGGCTACGGGACACTACTGGAGAATTGGTCAACAGTCTGTGTAAGTGGGGCTCTTTCTAGAGACAGCATCCACATAGCTGCCATATTGTCCTATATTTTCTGTAAAGAGGGCCTCACCAGGAGGAGATTCCTATGATGCATCCAGGCCTCAGACCTAATCCACCGGGAAGCCTGATCGTGGACAGGGCGCGGGGGCGTTGATCCCGGTATTAATACCCTCCAGGTAGACTCCAGTATAGCAGGGAGTACATTCTTCACCTGGTGGGGAATGTAAAGTTCTTCCCTAGGAGAAACTGGGAGTTATCTTTCCACATTGCTCAAGATACATAAATAATTACACAATTAACCCGCACTGTGGAATAGTTAATAGTGAATGTTGGACTGGTACTGCATCTTTGTGTTCTTTAACATAAATATGTTTTGTAAGAGTAAAAAGGGCACAAATTCCCTGTGACTGGAACTATACATAACATACACATAGGAAACGGAAACTTATGATGACAAGTTCGGTTCCGACTTGGGTCATTAACCCAGTGACACCAGCACGCTTCCTATCATACACCGACTCAAGAGAATATCCACAGGTTATGGAGAACGCGGAAACGGCCAGAGCAACTGCGTATTGCAAACAAATCATCCTCAGTGCTTGGTCCTGACAATGCAACAAAAAGGCCGCGGAAACTGTTTACATTTTTCACATCTCAACTAAAACACGATGCTGCTTCACATTTCTTCTCGGTAGCTGCGTGAGAGAGAACAATTTAAATGACTGACACCTTTTACTGTCCCTCTCTCACTTGTGATTTACGTTATCCTCTATATAGTGTTTACACTTGCGCTTTCTCATTCTGTTATATTTACATTATTATAACGTAAAACTTTAATTTATCCCTTGTTTTTTAATGTATTACCTCTTGTTAATTTTCTTTTATGCATAATTCAGTTAAATGGATATCCATTATTATTTATCTATGGTATTTCAGTCTTGCCTTTTCATTCCTTTTACATAGTCTCTCCATTTTATAATTTCAGGTCCCCACAGCAATCATTCTTGCACTTTATATAATTCAGCGTCCCCACAGCAATCATTCTCGCCACTTATATTCAGGTCCCCACAGCAATCATTCTCGAACTTTATAATTCAGGTCCCCACGCAATCATTCTCGAACTTTATAATTCAGGTCCCCACAGCAATCTTTCTCGCACTTTATAATTCTGGTTCCCCACAGCAATCATTCTTTAGTTCAAACTCTCTTTCTCTCTTCTCTCTTCTTCTCTCTCTCTCTCCCTCTCTCTCTCTCTCTCTCTCTCTCTCTCTCTCTCTCTCTCTCTCTCTGCTCTCTCTCTTTCTCTCTCTACCACACTCATCTCCCTCAGGTACACAGGACACATAAACCGCTTCCCACATCCCACTTGTACATAATTCTGGTTTAATTCTTTACTTTAAAAATCTATTCCCTCTCACTTCCCTTCCACGGGTGATTATTTATTTTTGTCAGTACTCTTACCCGAGTTCAGTTCTCCCAGTTTTACACACTTCTTGTAGTTCCCACACCACTGAGTCACTCCACCAAATTTAGGTTAGTTTCCCCTTGATGTTTACATAAGACATCGACCTCGCATCGTTGTCAACATATAAAGATATATATTTTTTAGGTCTTATCGTCTTACGCATACATGAACATTCAAGGTCTACTAAGCATGAAGGAAGGATTTGCAACACGCATAATTATTATAACCCAATGGGGGAGCGTTAAACCCGTAGGATTATGCAGCGCCTGTGTGTGGGGGGGGGGGATGTAAGTATCCAGGACTCGTTTAGGGAACCAGAGCATAAATTCCGATTCCTTAGATCAAGAGCCCCTTCACCAGCGTTAGGGTAACCTCCAGAGGGGCCAAACAGGAGAAACTGAAGGAAATTACTGCAAGTGATTGAAAGAAAATTCAAATGTCAGACAAAGGCATATCGTTAAAAACCCCCCCCCCAAAAAAAAACAGGTACATACATATATGTACAAGGTACATATATATAGTACCACAGGTTACATTTTATTATATATACACAGGTACATTACATATATGTACACAGGTAGATATATATATATGTACCCAACAGGTACCATCATTATATAAGTACACAGGTTAATACATATATGTACACAGGTAACATACATATATGTACACAGGTACATATATACATGTACACAGGTACATATATATATGTACCACAGGTAATATATATATATGTACACATGTACATATATATATGTACAAAGGTACATAATATATGTACACAGGTTCTATATATATGTACACAGGTACATACCTATATGTACACAGGTACATATAATATATGTACACAGGTAATACTATATATGTACACAGGTGGTACATATATATATGTACACAGGTACATACATATATGTACACAGGTACATATATATATGTACACAGGTACATATATATATGTACACAGGTACATACATAATATGTACAGGTACATATATATTTGTACAAGGTACACTATATATATGTACACAGGTACATTACATATATGTACACAGGTACATATATATATGTACACAGCGTACATTTATATATGTACACAGGTACATAGTATATGTAACAGGTACATACATATATGTACACAGGTACATACATATATGTACACAGGTACATACATATATGTACACAGGTACATATATATACGAATATAGGCAATCCTTCCAGAGTGCAAAACGTTGAACAAGTTTCCGTTTCACTCACATGACAGAATGAAAGAACTTACCCAGGTGGGAAATACTGTGTGGCAATCTGCAATTATTATTATTTTTTGTATTATTATTATTATTATTATTATTATTATTATTATTATTATTATTATTATTATTATATAAACTTTCTGCTATACTATTTACATTTTCATTAAGATATAAATTATGATAACCAGAGAGTATTCTAGCTCTTTCCTACGAATAAACTCAACCAAGACATCAATATTTACTCTCTCTCTCTCTCTCTCTTCTCTCTCTCTCTCTCTCTCTCTCTCTTCTCTCTCTCTCTCTCTCTCTCTCTCCTCCATCTTCCCCCTCCTCCCTCTGAGATTAGATACAAATAATATTACCTCACCTCAATTATCTTAATTACATTTGCACTAGAAAATTATTCTCGCATCCCATTTCGTTCTCTATTCAAAATACAGCGAATTTTTGTCTCATTCAAAAATGGCCAATTATCCATCACTTTCTTCCCCCCCCACCTGCCCCCCACCTGCCCCCACACCTGGCCCCCCACCTGCCCCCCCCACCTGCCCGCCCTCACTCCAGGGACCTTCCAGGAAGTAATTTAATATAATGGGGCCACCCTACTCTCTTCCGTATATACTATATACTATATATTATATATATTAGATATATATATTATATATATGTATATTTTATATATATATTATACTATTTATGTATGTATATATATATATGTACTATATTATATATTATATATATATATATATATATTTATATTTATATACTATATATATATATGTCGGTGCGAATAGGTAAAAATTGGTAAGCTAGCAGAATTCATTTTAAATTAAATCGTATCTCAAGTTTTCTCTTATACGTTTAATTAAAAGATATTAATTTTATGTTATGTAAATGTAAAAAGTTAATAATTTTGTACCAAAAAGAACCTTAGAATAACTTACCTGACCTTATTATAACAAGCGCAATTTAATTTAGGTCCTAATGCCAAACTAAATTTATTTTAGATAAAGTTTACAATAATTTAATAATAAACAAACACAATGAAATATTTTTCGGTAGGTTCAGAATGATTTTTGCGAAATATTGGCTTGTGTGTGTATGTGTGTGTTGTGTGTGTGTGTGTGTGTGTGTGTGTGTGTCGTGTGTGTGTATGTGTGTGTGTGTGTGCGGTGTGTGTGTGTGTGTGTTTGTGTGTGCTGTGTGTGTGTGTGTGTGCGTTGTGTGTGTGTGTGTGTGTGTGTGTGTTGTGTGTGTTGTGTGTGTGTGTGTGTATGTATGTGGTGTGTGCATTTCCTCCGTGGGTGGTTACTGTCTACCGTCAAGGAATCACTACCGTCAGTTGGTCTTTATATTCTGTCTCATAAGCACGTAGATGACAGGTACATACTGCTGCTTCTACTGCTGTTACATTATCACTACTACTGTTACATTATCACTACTGCTGTTACATTATCACTACTGCTGTTACATTTTCACACTGCTGTTACATTATCCACTACACTGTTACTTATCACTACTGCTTGTTACATTTCATACTATGTTAACATTATCTCTACTGCTGTTAACATTTTCACTACTGCGCTACATTATCACTACTGCCTGTTACATTATCCACTAATACTGTTACCATTATTTCCCCCACTACTGCTGTTACATTATCACTACTGCTGTTACATTATCACTACTGCTGTTACATTATCACTACTGCTGTTACATTATCACTACTGCTGTTACATTATCACTACTATGTGACATTATCACTACTGCTGTTTACATTATATCACTACTACTGTTTACATTATCACTACTACTGATTACATTATCACTAATGTGTTACTTTATCACTACTACTGTTACATTATCACTACTGCTGTTACATTATCACTATACTGTTATATTATCTCTAACTGCTGTTAATTATACTACTGCGTTCATATCACTACTGCTGTTACATATTCACTACTTACTGTTAACATTATTCACTACTACTGTTCATTATCACTACTTCTGTTAATTATTCACTACTGCTGTTACATTATCACTACTGCTGTTACTTTATCATACTACTGTTACATTATCACTACTACTGTTCATAATCACTACTGCTGTACATTATCACTACTGATGTTAATTATCACTACTACTGTATACATTATCACTACTATGTTACGTTATCACTACTACTGTATATTATCACTATACTGTTACATTTCACTACTACTGTTACATTATAACTACTACCTGAGTTTACCTGGAGAGAGTTCCGGGGGTCAACGCCCCCCTCGGGCCGGTCCTGTGACCAGGCACTCCTGGTGGATCAGAGCCTGATCAACCAGGCTGTTGCGGTGGCTGCACGCAAAACCAACGTTACGAGACCTACAGCCCGGCTGATCAGGAAATGACTTTTGTGGCTTGTCAGTGCCAAGCTTGAAGCTGCAGGGGTCTGTTTGGTAATCACCCTTATGTGTGTGGGAGGCAGTTGAACAGTCTCGGGCCCTGACACTTATTGTATGGTCTCTTACGTGCTAGTGACACCCTGCTTTTCTTGGGGGGATGGTTTGCATCGTCTTGCCAAGCTCTTTTGCTTCGTAGTGAGTAATTTTCGTTTGTTGCAAGTTCGGTACTTAGTCCCTCTAGGATTTTCCAGGTGTATTATAAATCATATATCTCTCCCGCCTGCGTTCCTGGGGAATACAGGTTTAGGAACCTCAAGCGCTCCCAGTAAAACTGAGGTGTTTTATTCTCCGTTATGCGCGCCGTGAAGGTTCTCTGTACATTTTTAGGGCGGCAATTTCACCTGCCTTGTAAGGTGCTGTTAGTGTGCAGCAATATTCCAGCCTAGATAGAACAAGTGACTGAAGAGTGTCATCATGGCTTTGGGCTCCTACTGGCCTCACTACTTACTGTTACATTATCGCTACTCTGTTACATTAACACTACTACTGTTAGCATTATCACATACTGCTTCTATTACTACTACTACTACTTACACTTAGTTCATACTACACATGCAGATAAGAATACACATGCATGTGCACATACACTCATCTGGATTTTCTTCTGGTTTTATAACAGTTGTTGTTTTTATAGTATTTCATCTCCATGAGGAAGTGAAGAACAATATTTCCTCCGTAAGTCATGCGTGTCGTAAAAGTCGACTAAAATGCCTGGAGCAAGGGGCAAGTAACCCCCTGTAAAAATTGCTAAATCGAAGAAAATTTTAAAGTTGTGATGTTTTTATGTTCTTGGGTTTAGTATAGATGTTAAAAACAATCCATTGCGAATGATGTAAATGGAAAAAAAACCCAGCATGAAGAACCTTCTCCATGGAAGCATTAAGGGAAGTGCACCGGAGTATAGTGATACCAACAGTGTTATGTGGGTGTGAAGCTTGGGTTGTAAATGTTGCAGCGAGGAGGAGGCTGGAGGCAGTGGAGATTTAATGGTGACTCTGTGGATATTATACAGAGAATTCATAGTTTGGAGTTTGGGAGAATGTGTGGGATTACCAGAAGTATTCAGTGGTAAGAGGAGGTGTTATTGAGGTGCGTTGATGAATGTATAGAGAGGGTGGAGGAAAAATAGGACGACTAGAAGGGCGTTAAATCTAGGGTAAAGGGGGAGGAAGAGTGGGGGGGGGTCCCTGGAAGTACTGGAGGGAAAGAGGTAAGTGAGATTTAGAGTGCTAAGTGTTTGGACATCCAACAGGTTAGTTGTGTGTATTAGCCTGAGTGGAGTGCCAAGTGGTTTTTATTTTTTGACGTGCTAGTGAGCACTGAACATGAACACAATCTTTTTTAAATGGTTTGCTGACTTGAGTCTGGAGGAGTTATTACAGTACTGCATAAAAGAGTGTAGGTACTTAGTGTTCATAATATGTGTGTGTGTGTCTGTGTGAATGTGTGTGTCGTGTCGTGTGTGCTCACCATAATCTTGGTACTTACTTGGCCTGAGGGAGGACCTGTCTGGTTACACTAGTAAGTACGAGCTACGGCACTCGAAGTGCCACGAAGTGATTGCCAAGGTTAAGTTCTTCAATACTATTGCATTATTTTTAGCTTGAAAATGCAAGAAGCACCACTGCTGACAGTAAGGAAATAAAATACACGTGAAAAGGATCTGCTGTAAAGCGTTCTAGTGTTGTGTAAGCACATCCATTGGCGAAGCGGCTACTTTAAGGTGTCTTGACAAGGCTCGGGTTTCCATCCTAGTGTTGGAGGCGACTCAAATCATTTCTATGAGTCTGGGTTGTAATGGAAATTGTCATCTTCGTGGCTAGTTGCAGGTGCTGGAACTGTGAACCAGGAATACTGAAGGTAACCGGTTGAATGGCAAGAAGACTGCAATCAACGCTGTAATATTGAGAAGGTTTCAGAGAGAATGTTGTTTCAGGGTGTCTGTAGCTGTGTATATACTCACACACACACACACTCACACACACCCAAAAACACACACAAACACACACACACACACACACATTCACAACACACACATACACAATTGCTGGTTAAATCCTTGGAAGACAGCAAATTGTTGGCACGAATATTTAATAAAGACACAAATCATTAAAATTTCAGATACTAGAATCACTAAACATCCGTCCAAGTGATGTAATGGAGAGGTAATCAAAAAGCACGTTAGAGTGAAGAGGTTTTCATCTCTAAACAAAATAGCAAATATTGTAATTAACGATGTGAGGGCAGGAGAGAGAGGGCGTGAGGGACTTGCATGTTCTTGGACTGTAGATGAATAGTTCAGAGAACCGACAAGTTGACAAATTAGACACATGTGCAACACTTAGGTATCTTTAATGATGAAACGTTTCGCCACACAGTGGCTTCATCAGTCCTAACTTGCCTAACCCTTGGACATCACCTGCTTCCACATTGGACAAATGGGATACCACCTACGACTGATTACCTCAAACTCCTGTTCTTCACCATTCTCCTTTGTATTGGACTGATGAAGCCACTGTGTGGTGAAACGTTTCTTCATTAAATATACCCAAGTGTTGCACATGTGTCTAATTTATCATGTTCTTGGACTGCAAGAAGGCACTTGACAATCTTACCTCTGAAATGAATGAGGCAAACTATTGAGACACAAGCAGAAATAACAAGGAATTTTCCATAGAGTATCAATGAATCATTTTCTGTCTCCTTCCTTTGCGAAGGAGAAATAAGAAGTTTGAGATGTCACAATGGGAAGACGTAAGGATCGTTGATCTTTCTGATATATGTTAATGACATTTCAGAAGAGACACATATATAAATGTTTGCTGATGATGCAAAATTAATAAGGATAATACACAGGCACAACATACGCCACACATTGTCTATCGGGGCCAGGATGCCCTGTGATTAACCCCCCCTGCAACCACAACTAGGTGGTAAAGACCAGACGACAGGACCAGAAGCACACAGACAGACACCACAGACACCACACACACACACATTCCACACACACACACCACACTCACACACACACACACCACACACACACACAAACAAACTACAACATTATACACGCACACAGTGTGAAGAGGCGGAAGCCAAGCGCTATGACCGACCCCTGCAACACGATAGGTTGAGTACAAATAGATGAGCACACACACACACACACCCACACACAACACACACACAAAAACACCTGGAGAGTACAAGTAATTTACTTTACGTCAGAGACACCACAGAGGAGTCATTGATCTGCGTCTGGCTGGGTGGATCACCTCCAGGTGAGAGCCCAGAGTAGTGGCGGTGAAAGAAAGGTGGAGGAAGAGGATTGATGGAGAACAAGGAGAAGAGGAGAAAAAAATGGAGAGTCTCTAAACTAGGATATATATTTCCACTAGTTATTATTATATTTATATATATATATTATATATATATATATTTATATATATATATATATATATATATATATATATATATTATGGAAGGGGAAGTACTAAACCCGTATGAGTCAAATACTGGAAAGAGGAATGAGATGTTATGAGTGTGATCAGAGGAAAATAGGTATCATCATTCATTGGATTCAAGTCTCTTCACCAGCACGAAGCCCCTCTCGTTTTTTAGGAAACCAAAACATACGTAAAGTCTCTTCTCACTTACAGTAAGACTAACTTGGCCAATTTGGCCAACTTGACCAACTGGCCAACTGGGGCCTCCACCTGGCTGTGGATCACTAAGGTTGAGGGGAAAAATTTTGCGGTTCAGCGATGTTGTAGAATTCCAAATCGAAGAGTAAGGAACGGATGGGAATTTTTATGGTGGTTGTGTTGATTGTAGTGTTGGTGGTGGTGTGTGATAGTGTGTTTGGGGTGGTGTGTTTGATCGTGTGGTTGTGGTGGTTTGTGTTGATAGTGTGTGGTGGTGGTGGTGTGTTTGATAGTGTGTTGTGGTGGTGTGTTGATTGTGTGTTTGTGGGGTGTGTTGATAGTGTGTTTTGTGGTTGGTGGTTGGTGTGTTGGTAGTGTATTTGTGGTGGTGTGTGATAGTGTGTGGTGGTGGTGGTGGTGTTGATAGGGTGTTTGAGTGTGTGGTTGGTGTGCTGGATAGTGTGTTTGTGGTGGTGGTGGTGTCAGTGTGTGGTAGTGTGATTTGTGGTTGTGTGTTGATTAAGTGTGTTTTGTGTGGTGTGTTGATAGTGTGTTTTGTGTGGTGTGTTGATAGGGAGTTTGTGGTGGTGTGTTGATAGTGTGTTTGTGGTGGTTGTGTTTATAGTTGTGTTTGGGTGTGTGTGATAGTGTGTTTGTGGTGGTGTGTTGATAGTTTGTTTGTGGTGGTGTGTTGTTAGGTGTGTTTGTGGTGGTGTGTTGATAGTGTGTTTGTGGTTTGGTGTGTTGAATAGTGTGTTTGTGTGGTGTGTTGATAGTGTGTTTGTGTGGTGGGTTGATAGTGTGGTTTGTGGTGGTGTAGTTGACAGTGTGTTTGTGGTGGTGTGTTGATAGTGTGTTTGTGATGGTGTGTTGATAGTGTGTTTGTGGTGGTGTGTGATAGTGTGTTTGTGGTGGTGTGTTGATAGTGTGTTTGTGGTGCGTTGTGTTGATAGTGTGTTTGTGGTGGTGTGTTGATAGTGGTTTGTGGGTTGTGTGTTGATAGTGGGTTTGGTGGTGTGTGTTGAAGATGTGTTTGTGGTGGTTGTGTTGATAGTGTGTTTTGTGGTCGTGTTGTTGATAGTGTTGTTTGGGGTGGTGTGTTGATAGTGTGTGTTGTGGTGGTGTGTTGATAGTGTGTTTGTGGTGGTGTGTTGATAGTGTGTTTTGGTTGGTGTGTGATAGTGTGTTTGTTGGTGGAGTTGTTGATAGTGTTGTTGTGTTGGTGGTGGTGTGTTGATTGTGTGTTTGTGGTGGTGTTGGTGTGTGTTGATAGTGTGTTTGTGGTGGTGTGTTGATAGTGTGTTTGTGGGGTGTGTTTGATAGTGTGTTTGTGGTGGTGGTGTGTGTTAGTGTGGGTGTGGTGGATTGGTGGTGTGTTGTAGTGTGTTTGTTGGTGGTGTTGTTTGATAGTGTGTTGTGGTTGTGGTGGATGTGTTGATAGTGTTGGTTTGTGGTGGTGTTGGTGTGTTTGATAGTGTGTTTGTGGTGGTGGTGTGTGTTTGATAGTGATTTGTTGGAGGTGTGTTGAATGTGTTTGATAGTGTGTTTGTTGGTGGTGTGTTGATAGTGTGTTTTGTGGTGGTGTGTTGATAGTGAGTTTGTGTTGGTGTATGTGTGTTGATAGTGTGTTTGTGGTGGTGGTGGTGTGTTGATAGTGTTTTTGTGGTGGTGTGTGTGATAGTGTGTTTGTGTTGGTGTGTTTGATAGTGTGTTGTGGTGGTGGTGGTGGGTGATAGTGTGTTTGATGGTGGGTGGTGGTGTGTTGATAGTGTGTTTGTGGTGGGTGTTGTTGATGAGTGTGTTTGTAGTTGGTGTGTTGATAGTGTGTTTGTGGTGGTGTTGGTGTGTTGATAGTGTGTTTATGGTTGGTCTGTGTTGATAAAGTGTGTTAGTGGGTGGTGTGTTGATAGTGTGTTTGTGGTCGTGGTGGTGTGTTGATAGTGTGTTTGTGGTGGTGGTGGTGTGTTGATAGTGTGTTTGTGGTGGCTGTGTTGATAGTGTGTTTGTGTTGTGAGTGTGTTGTTGATAGTGTGTTTGTGTGGTGTTGGTGTGTGTGTTGATAGTGTGTTTGTGGTGGTGGTTGTGTGTTGATGTGTGTTTGTGGTGGTGTGTTGTTATAGGGTTGGGGGTGGATGTGTTGATAGTGTGTTTGTGGTGGTGTGTGATAGTGTGTTTGTTGTTGGTGTGTTGATAGTGTGTTTGTGGTGGTGGTGGTGTGTTGATAGTGTGTTTGTGGTGGTGTGTTTGATTGTGTGGTATTGTGTTGGTGTGTTGTTAGTGGTTTGATGGTGGTGGTGAGACTGTGTTGATAGTGTGTTTGTGGTGGTTGGTGGTGTGTGATAGGGTGTTTGTGGTGGTTGTGTGTTGATAGTGTGTTTGTGTTGGTTGTGTTGATGTGTGTTTGTGGTGGTGGTGGTGTGTTATGTGTGTATTGTGGTGGTGTGTGATAGAGTGTTTGTGGTGGTGGTGGTGTGTTGTAAGTTGTGTTTGTGGTGGTGTGTTGATAGTGTGTTTGTGGTGGTGGTGTGTGTTGTAGTGTGTTTGTGGTGGGGGTGTTGATGATAGTGGTTTGTGTTGGTGTGTTGATAGTGTGTTTGTGGTGGTGGTGGTGTGTTGATAGTGTGTTGTGGTGGCGTGTTGATAGTGTGTTTGTGGTGATGGTGTGGCTGTGTGTTGATGTGTGTTTGTGGTGGTGTGTTTGATAGGTTGTTTGTGGTTGGTGGCTGTGTGTTGACCGTGTGTTTGTGGTGGTGTTGGTGTGTTGAAAGTGTGTTTGTGGTGGTGGTGTGTTGAAGTGTGTTTGAGTGGTGTTGTGTGTTGATAGTGTGTATTGTGGGTGGTGTGTTTGATAGTGTGTTTGTGGTGGTGTTGGTGTGTTGATAGTTTTGTGTTTGTGGTGGTGGTGTGTGTTGATAGTGTGGTTTGTGAGTGGTGGTGGTGTGTGTGGTTTGTTTGTGGTGGTGGTGGTGTGTTGACAGTGTGTTTTGTGGTGAGTGGTGGTGTGTTGTCGAGTGTTTCTGGTGGTGGTAGTGTTGTTGATAGTGTGGTTTGTGGTGGTTGGTGGTGTGGTGATGGTGGTTTGTGGTGTGGTGGTGTGTTGATGGTGTGTTTGTGGTGGTGGTGGTGTGTTGATAGTGTGTGTGTGGTGGTGTTTGGTCGTGTTGATAGTGTGTTGTGGTGGTGGTGTGTTGATAGTGTGTTTGTGGTGGTGGTGGTGTGTTGTAGTGTGTTTGTTAGTGTGGTGGTGTGTTGATAGCTGTTGTTTGTGGTGGTGGTGGTGTTGTTGATGTGTGTTTGTGGGTGGTGGTGGTGTGTTGATAGTGTTGTTTGTGGTGGCGTTGATTGTGTTGGACAGTGTGGTTGTGGTGGTGGTGGTGTGTTGACAGTGTGTTTGTGTGGTGGGGTGTGTTGATAGTGTGTTTGTGGTGGTGTTGGTGTGTGGACAGTGTGTTGTGGTGGTGGTGGGGTGTGACAGTGTTCTGTCAAAGGGCTTTACTAAAAACCCCAAATAAAAAATTTTCATATCCTTTTCACTGTCAACGCCCAAATGTTTTTTGAAGAACGTCAGTAAGTTTGTCAGGCGGGAACGCCCTTCTGTAAACCCAGCTGAGATTCATTTATAAAAGTTATCTCTTAAAGGTGATTTTGGGATAATGTCAGTTTAAAATTTGGGATTCAAATAACTTGCCCACTATAGATGTCAGGCTTATTGGACGGAAATTTAAAGGAGTGGACTTACCCCCTGATTTGAATATGGGAAACCCAAAAATTCCCCATCTTCCACACCCTTTGCACAACACGGTAAGGATGGACCTTTTGAATACACAGTTGGCTGACTAAGCCCCATCTTGCTTTCCCTTTAAAGTCCCCTTGAAAAACAACTCATCGTGAAAAACTGCCCCGGTTTGGGCCTAAAATTTTTTCCAAAGACAAAAAATAATATACGGAGGTAAAATTTAAAGGTCAACTCAGCTCACTAAAAAAAAAATAAATAAAAAAAAACTCATTAAGAAACAACTCTTTATGAAATAAACCACTAACAACAAAATAAAAAAAGCATTACTCATTTGAGAAAAACCCAAATTTAAAACCACGACTGGGAACACTTTCCCCTGTTTTTTGGGGCCTCAAAACGCAAAGATCCATTTAAAATAAAAAATAAGGAACAGAAATTCAAAAATGTTGAATGAAACCGGGGGCAGGGGGAAGCAAAAAAACGGGGGTAAAAAGGGTTTTGGGCCCCAAAAAAATTGATGCACGACAGAATGAACTCCCAGCTACTGCCTGGGGGCAACCCAATAAACCCTTTTTAAACCCTTTCCCTAGTTTGGGCCCTTTTTTGAACCCCTTTAAAGTTTTCAGCTAAAAAATTCCCACAAAAGAGAAGCTTATACGATTTTTTGGGTTTCCGATGTGAACCATTTACAAAGTCAGCGGGGATTTTGTAAAGGGTTTAAAGGTAAACCCAAAAAACCGTCGTCTTTAAGTTTCTATCTCCTAGTGGGGGTTATTTTTTGTATTGTTCCAGTCACGATATTTTTTTCCTTTTGCCCCCTGTTCAGTGAAAAAATGGATCTGAGTCAAAAACTAGCAAAATTTTGTCGGAAACCCAAAAAACGGGCTATGTGGAGAAATTATTTTCCCCAAACCCATAAAAGGGGGGCAAAGTCCCTAAAGGAGCCGAGACCCCTTCTTTTTTTGGGTCTCTCCCCCAAGTTGAGGGGGGGTTGAAAAAGGGGTAAAGAAGGGGAGGGGGGAAGAAGGGGGGAAGAAGGGGGTAAGAATGTTGTACCCACCTCTGGTGAATGGGGGGAGCTGACAAATAATTTCTCCACAGGGTAAAGCTAAAGGAGGGATAAAAAACCTGACCGGGAAATTTATTTGCCTTTAGGAAGGGACCCTTCTATTTTCAAACCAAACGGGAAACCCCCTAGACGTGTCAATCCTGCGGCAGGGCTCTAAAGTCGGTGTGGGGGGGTTCTTGACCCAAGGACTTGGTTTTTTCCCCCCTTTTCCCCTTGGGCTCTGATTTTAATTACCCCCTTCCCTTTCAGCCGGTTGAAAATCCATCACGGGATTAGCGTTTTCCCCAAGTTTTAAATAATGATTAAAAATAAAAAAAAACAAACGAAAATTAGAGGAAAAAGGGGAATAGATTGTTTTATAGTAATAGTTTAATTTAAAACCCCCTTTTAAAACTCTCTCTCTCTCTCTTTCTGTCTCTCTCTCTTTTCTCTCCCCCTTCCCCCTTCTTCTCTCTCTTTTCCTCTCTCTCTCCCCCTCCTCTCTCTCTCTCTCTCTTCCCCCCCTTCACAAAAAATCTGCTTAAATCAGAGGACGTTCCTCCACAACTCACTTTGTGTGTAAAGGGAAGGTTTTAATGAGCTTTTTGAGTGATTTTTTTCCTGTTTTTTTTCCCATTCCTCTCACACAACCCCTTTATCGAGCAAATTTGAATTTATGGGATGACTCGTTTTTCCCACGGGCAACCGGGGGGTTCGAACCCCCAACCCCGGTTTAAAGATATTTTTTAAGAGTTTTTGCGGGGTGTAAAAGGGGGGGGGAAGAGGGTTTTTTTGTGAGCCCGGTGTGTGTGGGGTATAGTTTTAAATGTTACTAGTCTCTCTCTTCTCTCTCTCATTTCCCTTTCCCCTCTCTCTGCCTCATTTTTCCCCCTCACGTTGATCTAATTTTGGGAAAAATGCGTAACACAAGAGGGACTCGCTTTAATTTTCCCTTTTAAATTTCTGCAATAAACGTGTTTTTCATTTTGCTTTTTTATGCCCCAAAAATTTGAAAAAAGTTGAAAATTTTTTCGGTCTTGCAGTGAGCAAAAGCATACCCAAATTTTTCAAACATGGAGAGCGAGACATAGCAAATGTTTCAAAAAAAGAAGAGGGGAGACATACCCGATTTTTTCCAAAAAAAGAGCGGGACATATCAGATTTTTTCACCCCATGGAGGGGCGAGAAAAGACATGTTTCAGATAAAACGAATGGGGCTTCGTAGATTTTTCAGACTCAGTAGCGAGACTCGCAGTTTTTTTCTTTTTGGTTTACATAACAAGTTTTTCAGTTCCCCAATTTTGGGGTGGCCCGGGGCCTGGGGGGGCTAAAGCTCCCGTTTTAAACACACGGGGGGCCCCGGGGTTTCATCCCGGGGGGTGGAAAAATTTCGACACGTTCCTTCCACCTGTTTGCCCTTTTTCACCTAGCAGAAAATGGGTACCGGGTGTTAGTGGGACGGGGGTTTTGGGTCGCATCCTGGGGGCCCAAGTTTAAAGGCCCCCAAAAGGGAAATAATTTTAAGAAAACCCTCGATGACCCCCTACTTTTGGGGTTTTACCCTGGGTGGCTAACCCTGGGGTTAAAAACCCGAACAAAATCTTTTTTTCTTACTAGCATAAAAAAAAAAATCGATATAATAAAAATAATAAAAATTTTACCACCCATAAAAAAAAATAATTTTATCTAATAATAATAATAAAAATTTTAAAATCTTCAAAAAAACACTGAATTTTGGTCAAGCAAATTCAGATTACCTCCCCCAACAGGTCAAAAAATTGTACCTACAAAAACAGCCGGGTTGATCAGCCCTAGAGGCCACATTAACCAAGCCTGATCTGAGACCGGAACAGGGGGGCGTTGAACCCCCCCGAAAAACCCTTTGGGGGCACCCCAAAAGGGGTTAAGGACCCTAGGATACCTCGGGACCCAGATGGATATAAGTATTTTTAACTTTTAGGATTACGCATTTAAAATTTTAAAAAAATTTCCCGGGGAAACCTGGAGAGGGGTTACGGGGGTCAACCCCCCCGCTGTATTTAAGTGTGCCCTGTACCAAAATTAAAAAATTCAGCTAAGAAAGAAAAAATCTACTACCTTAATTTCATCACTTACTGTAAAATTTCCCGTGTATAAAAATTAAAATGTAAAATTTTAAAATTACAATCCTACAGTTTTCCCCTTTTCAAGTTAGGGAGGAGGAAAAAAGGTTTTTAAATTTGGGAAAAGGGGGTTTAAAAAGCCTCCCCGGGTCCACGGGGGTCATTAATAAAATTTTTTTTGGGGTTTTAAATTTCACCTAAAATTATAAAACGCTGAAAAATAACCTCTTGGGGTTTTATATTTGAAAAAAGTCATTTTTTGACTTTTTTGTTTTTGATTATCCTGATTTTTAAATTTTTAATGCTGTAAAAATATATAATTTACGAAAACTTTTATTCGTTTACCTGTGCCTGAATAACCTTACTAACTTTTTTCCCCAGTTATTTGATAGCTAGTGCACTCACTCACACACTGGGGTCTGAAATTCGTTTCCCAAGTCCCGGGTGGGAACATTAGGGGGGGTTTTTCCTTTAAGCCCTGCTTTTCCCTTTTTTCCCCTAGAAGTAAAATGGGTATCTGGGTGTTGTCGATGATGAGGGGGCGCATCCTGGGACAAAATTGATCTATTTTTTCCCCAAAAACTCTGCATAACACATAGATGTCAACTATGAACTGTACACCTTGTACATGTACTTGTAATAAATAAAAATTTTTGTTATTTTTTATTATTAAATTTCCAATGGGTTTTAGAGAAAACAGGAAAGCTTTCCCTTCAAACAAACATGGGATTTTCTATTAAATTTCAAAGAAAAAAGTTTTCTAGCATTAGAGAAAACGATAAATTAACCCCTAAAAACCCTTTCTATTTATAAAAACATTACTTCAAAAAGGGGGATTAGGGAAAATTTAAAAAAAAAAAAATAATGAAGAAGAAGAAGTAGTATTTAAGAAAAATAATTTTGAAGAAGAAAATGTGAAAAGAAGGTTTGTAGAGAAGAAAAAGAAGTAAGAAGAAAAGTATTTGTGAAAAGAAAAAGTAGTAGTGAAGAAGAAGAAAATGTGTGAAAAAGAATTTGTAGTGAAGAAGAAGAATTTGTAGTGAAGGAAAAATTTTAGTGAAGAAAAAGAAAATAGTATTTAAGAAGGGAAAAGTAGTAGTGAAGAAGAAGAAGAAGGAAGAAGAATAGTTGAAGAAGAAGTAGTAAAGGGAAAAAAAAAGTGGGAAAAAGAAGAAGTAAAAGTGAAGAAAAGAAGTATTTTGAAGAAGAAGAAGTAGAAATGGGAAAAAAAATAATTTTGTGAAAAGAAGAAGTAGTTTGTGAAGAAAAAGTAGTAGTGGGAAAAAGAAGAAGTAGTAGTAAAAAGAGTATAAATGAAGGGAAAAAGAAGTAGTATGAAAAAAAGTAGTAGTGAAAGAGAAGAAGTATGAAGAAGAAAAAGTATTTTTGAAGAAGAAGAAATAGAGGAAGAAGAAAATAGTGAAGAAAAAGAAGTGAGTGAAGAAGAAGAAGTAGTTTGGAAGAAGAAGTAGTATGAAGAAGAAAAAGTATAAATGAAGAAGAAAAAAGTAGTAGTGAAAAGAAGTATTTGTGAAAAGAAGATATGAAGAAAAGTAGTGAGAAGAAAAAAGTATTTGTAAGAAAAAGAAGTTGGGGAAGAAAAAAGTAGTAGTGAAAAAGAAGAAGTAGTAAATGAAAAGAAGAAGTAGTAGTGAAGAAGAAGAAATATTTAAGAAGAAGAATAGTTAAATGAAAAGAAAGAAAAGTAGTGAAAAAAAAAGTATAGGGGGAAGAAGGGAAAAGTAGTGGAAAAAAAGAAGTAGAAATGAAAAAGAAAATAGTAGTTGAAGAAGAAGTAGTAGTTTAAGAAGAAGTAGTGGGAAAAAGAAGAAGTTTGTAGTTTAAAAGAAGAAGTAGTAGTTTAAAAAGAAGTAGTGTGAAGAAAAAAAAGTAGTAGGAAGAAAAAAGTTTGTGAAAAGAAAAAATGTAGTGAAGAAGAAGTGTAGTTTAAGAAAAAGAAATATAGTAAGAAAAAGAAGTAGTAGTGAAAAAGAAGAAGGGAGTAGTGAAGAAGAAGTTTTTAGTGAAGAAGAAAGGGAAATAGTATGAAGAAAAAAGAATTTGTGTGAAGAAGAAGTAGTGTGAAAAAAAGTGTTTTGAAAAAGAAGTAGTGAAGAAAAAGAAGTAGTAGAAGGGGAAGAAAAGTATATGAAGAAAAGTAGTAGGAAGAAGGAAATAGTAGTGAAAAGAGAAGTATAGTGAAGAAAAATTTGTAGTGAAGAAGAAGAAGTAGTAGTGAAAAAAGAAGAAGTATTGTGAAGAAGAATTGTTTGTGAAGAAAAGGGGTAGTAGTGAAGAAGAAGTAGTAGTGAAGAAGAAGAAGTATAGTGGAAGAAGAAGTAGTAAGTGAAGAAGAAGAAGTAGTAGTGAAGAAGAAGTATAGTGAGAAGAAGAAAGTAGTAGTGAAGGAAGAAGTAGTAGTGAAGAAGAAGAAGTAGTATGAAGAAGAAGTAGTAGTGGAAGAAGAAGTAGTAGTGAAGAAAAAGAAGTGTAGGAAGAAGAAGTAGTAGTGAAGAAGAAAAGTAGTAGTGAAGAAGAAGAGTAGTGTGAAGAAGAAGTAGTAGGAAGAAGAAAGAAGTAGGGGAGTGAAGAAAGTAGTAGTGGGAAAAAGAAGAAGTAGTGAAGAAGAAGAAAATAGTATTGAAGAAGAAGTAGTAGTGAAGAAGAAGAAGTAGTAGTGAAGAAGAAGTAGTAGTGAAGAAGAAGAAGTAGTAGTGAAGAAGAAGAAGTAGTAGTGAAGAAGAAGTAGTAGTGAAGAAGAAGAAGTAGTAGTGAAGAAGAAGAAGTAGTAGTGAAGAGAAAAAGTAGTAGTGAAGAAGAAGTAGTAGTGAAGAAGAAGTAGTAGTGAAGAAAAAAGAAGTGTAGTGAAGAAGAAGTAGTAGTGAAGAAGAAGTAAATAGTGAAGAAGAAGAGTATGAAGAAGAAGAAGTAGTGTGAAAAAAAGAAGTAGTAGTAGAAGAAGAAATAGTGGTGAGAAGAAGGTGAGGTGAAGAAGAAGTTTGTGAAGAAGAAGATAGTGAAGAAGGGGAAGTAGTGTGAAGAAGAAGTAGTAGTGAAGAAGAAGAAGTAGTAGTGAAGAAGAAGAAGTAGTAGTGAAGAAGAAGAAGTAGTAGTGAAGAAGAAGTAGTAGTGAAGAAGAAGTAGTAGTGAAGAAGAAGAAGTAGTGAAGAAGAAGAAGTAGTGAAGAAGAAGAAGTAGTGAAGAAGAAGAAGTAGTGAAGAAGAAGAAGTAGTGAAGAAGAAGAAGTAGTGAAGAAGAAGAAGTAGTGAAGAAGAAGTAGTGAAGAAGAAGAAGTAGTGAAGAAGAAGAAGTAGTGAAGAAGAAGAAGTAGTGAAGAAGAAGAAGTAGTGAAGAAGAAGAAGTAGTGAAGAAGAAGTAGTGAAGAAGAAGAAGTAGTGAAGAGAAGAAGTAGTGAAGAAGAAGAAGTAGTGAAGAAGAAGAAGTAGTGAAGAAGAAGAAGTAGTGAAGAAGAAGTAGTGAAGAAGAAGTAGTGAAGAAGAAGAAGTAGTGAAGAAGAAGTAGTGAAGAAGAAGAAGTAGTGAAGAAGAAGAAGTAGTGAAGAAGAAGAAGTAGTGAAGTAGAAGTAGAAGTAGAAGTAGAAGAAGGGAGACCTTAATGAAAATTTCCTCTGACGACTTGAAACAAATGTACAAACAAAAATAAGACATATAAATTATTTCTCCCCACAGACCCTTGAATATTACTGGTCATCCAGGTCTTCAGATTACTGGTCATCCAGGTCTTCAGATTACTGGTCATCCAGGTCTTCAGATTACTGGTCATCCAGGTCTTCAGATTACTGGTCATCCAGGTCTTCAGATTACTGGTCATCCAGGTCTTCAGATTACTGGTCATCCAGGTCTTCAGATTACTGGTCATCCAGGTCTTCAGATTACTGGTCATCCAGGTCTTCAGATTACTGGTCATCCAGGTCTTCAGATTACTGGTCATCCAGGTCTTCAGATTACTGGTCATCCAGGTCTTCAGATTACTGGTCATAAGAGATAAGATAAGATTTCGTTCGGATTTTTAACCCCGGAGGGTTAGCCACCCAGGATAACCCAAGAAAGTCAGTGCGTCATCGAGGACTGTCTAACTTATTTCCATTGGGGTCCTTAATCTTGTCCCCCAGGATGCGACCCACACCAGTCGACTAACACCCAGGTACCTATTTGCTGCTAGGTGAACAGGACAACAGGTGTAAGGAAACGTGTCGAATGTTTCCACCCGTCGGGAATCGAACCCGGGCCCTCCGTGTGTGAAGCGGGAGCTTTAGCCACCAGGCCACCGGGCCACCCCACCATATATCAGTGTTCCACTCCATCATACGTTCCTAAGTGTCACACTACGGTCCTGGCCCAGTTCAGTGTAACACTCCAACCTTTTCTTCATGTAATGTCCCACCAAACAGCATCTGATGATTCCGGCCCACAGTTGATCAACGTAGACGGTGAGTCCACAGACATCACCGGTAGTCCATTAAATCCTCTCCAAAGGCGGTTGACACACCGCTAGCCGAACACCATGCTGCAAGCTCACTGAATGCGGCCGTCAAGTAACTGAGGCCAACAGACTCAGTGAGCTGCGGTGAGCGGTTCTTCTAACGCCAGTAGATAGGTACGATTCGGTGGTCAGGTACCTACTGCATAGACGTGTACCCTGAGGAGTTCAGGTACTTAATGTTGAAGCCAGTAGACGTGTACCCTTAGGAGTTCAGGTACTTAATGTTGAAGCCAGTAGACGTGTACCCTTAGGTGTGCAGGTACCTACTGCTTAGGGTGCTTTATCCTGAGGCGCCGGGTTTTCATACGTTAACAAAAGCCATAAACAAAACCCTTATGGTCAGGAAACCAACTGCATAGACGTGTACCCGAGGATTCCAAGGTATTTAAAAATTTTGAAGCCAGTAAATTTTTAAACCCTTTAAGGTGTGCGGGAACCTACTGCTTAGGGTGCAAAATCCTGAGGCGTTTCAGGTACAAAATGAAAACAAAAACCCAGTAGCCCTGTCCCCTTGGGTGGTCAGGTACCTACTCCCTTAATGTGCACCGTTAGGCACTCAGGCTTTTTACGCTCTAAGGGGGCCCCCGCAGTCCCCCAAACATTGGGTTTGATGACGACCCAGGGGTACTCCCGGGCCCCGGGCGGGTTTAACTTTTTAACCCCCCTATTTTTGGCCCAGGGGGCCGAAACCCAACGGCAACCAGGTCTTCAGATTACGGTCTTCCAGGTCTTCAGATTACTGGTCATCCAGGTTTTTTCAGTTACGGGGTCATCCGGGGTTTTCAGTTTCTGGTCATAAAAAGGCCCTTTCAGATTCCCGGTCATCCCGGTCTTCAATTACTGGTCACCCAAAAGGTCATCAGTTTAAACGGTCACCCAGGTCTTCAAAATTAAACCGGGGTCTTTCCAAAGGCCCTTCAGTTTACTAGCCCATCCAGGTCTTCAATTACTGTCACCCAAGGTCTTCAAAATTACTGGTCATCCAGGTTTTCAGAAAAACTGCCCATCCGGGTTTTTCCCAAAAAACGGGTTCATCCAGGTTTTTTCAGTTTAAACGGGTCATCCAGGTCTTCATTTTTACAGGCCTTTCCGGGTCTTCAAAAAATTGCTGGTCCATCCCGGGTCTTCGGGATTCCCGGTCACCCAAATTTCTTTAAACCCTTTCGGGGTATCCGGGCCCTTCAGAACATTACGGAAATCCGGGTTCTTCAATTCCCGGGTCATCCGGGTCTTAGAACCATTCCCTGGCCCATCCAGGTCTTCGGGATTACGGCCTTTCCCGGGGTCTTCAGTTTACGGGGCCCCCCCGGGCCCTTCAGAACATTGCTGTCATCCCGCCCTTCAGAAAATACTGGCATCCGGGTCTTCAGAACATTACTGGTAAACCAAGGTTTTCAGAACATTACGGTCACCCAAAAGGTTTTTCAAAACATTACGCCTCCCGTCTTCAGAATATTACTGGTCACCAGGTCTTCAAACTTTAACGGGGTCATCCGGGTTTTCAGAACTTTAACTGGTCATCCGGGTCTTCAAACTTTAAACTGGTCATCCGGTCTTCAGAAAAATTACGGGTTCACCCCAGGTCTTCAGAAAAATTACTGGTCATACAGGTTTTCAAACATTACGGTCATTCCCAAAAGGTCTTCAGAACATTACGGTCATCCAGGTCTTCAGAACAAAAACCGGGTCACCCAGGCCTTAAAGAACATTACGGGTCATCCGGGTTTCTTCAGAAAAATTCGGTCCCCCGGCCCCCCCAAACATTACTTTTCATCCAGGTCTTCAGAAAAATTACGGGTCATAAAAAGGCTTCAGAACATTTTTTGGGTCATCCCGGGTTTTTTCAGAATTTTAACGGTCTTTAAACAGGCTTCAAAACTTTAAACGCCATCCAGGTTTTCCCAGAACATTCCCTGGTCTACCAGGTCTTCAAAATTAAAACTGGTCATCCAAAGGTCTTTCCAAAATTTTAAACGGGTCATACAGGTTTTTCAGAACTTTAACTGGTCATCCAGTCCTTCAAAATTACGGGTCATAAAAAGGTCTTCAGACATTACTGATCAAAAGGAGTCTTCAAAAAATTTAATGATCATACGGGTCTTCAGAAAAATTAAACGGCCCAAAACAGGTCTCCAAAAAATTACGGTCCCAGGTCTTCAAAAGGTATTACTGGTCATACGGTCTTCAAGTATTACTGATAAATACAGTTTTTTCAGAAAAATTAAATGATCAAAAAGGTCTTCAAAACTTTTAACGGGTCATAAAAGGTTTTTTCAGAGTATTACTGACCCATACGGGTTTCTAAAACCCCATTACTGGTCACCGGGTTTTTCCCAGAGTATTACGGGCCCATACGGGGTTTTCAAAACTTTACGGGTTTCATCCAGGTCTTCAGGGGTTATTACTAAACATACGGGCCCTTCAGAACTTTCTTATACAGGCCCTTAAAAAATATTCCCTGATCTTTTAACAGGTCTTCAAAATTTTTTTACTTTTCAAAACAGGCTTCAGAATATTACTGATCATACGGGTTTTTCAAACATTACGGGAACCATCCCGGTCTTCAAACCCTTACTGGTCATACGGGTTCCCCAAACATTACTGGTCATCCCGGGTTTTTCAAAAACATTACTTGGTCATCCGGGTCCTCAGAAAAATTCCCTGGTCATCCGGGTTTTTCGGAATATTCTGGTCATCCCGGTTTCACAAAACTTTAAACTGGCCATACAGGCTTCAGAACATTACGGGCTTTCCGGGTCCTCAGAACATTACTGGTCTTTACAGGTCTTCAGAACATTACTGGTCATCCAGGTCCCCCCCAAAAACCCTTACGGGGATCATACAGGTCTTCAGAATTTTAATGGTCATCCAGGTCCCCCAAAACATTACTGGTTATAACAGGTCCCAAAATTTTAACTGGCCCAACAGGCCCTTCAGAAAAACCTCTGGGGAAATCGTTTTTGGGTTTCTAAAAATTTTTATTATACTTTTAAAGTAATCCCCAGGTCAAAACGGAGTTTAATAAAGGGGAAAGTCGGCCGAGCTGGGATAGCCCTTTTCCGGTTTTCCCCGGGACCAAATAGGTTTACTTTGGATAGGGAAAGGAGAGGGGATGGGGATAGTTTGGATAGGGGTACAGACTGTGGAGACTTTGAATTGGGAAAGGTTTCACCCTTTGGGTTTATAAAAACTGCAGGGGCGGGTTACCAAACATTTAAGATTTGTTGGGTTTTTTTAACCCCCGGGGGGGGTCAGCCATCCATAAAAACCCCAAAGAATTTCAGTCCCGTAAATCGAGGAATGTCGTCTTATTTTCCCCCTGTGGTCCCTTAATCTTGCCCCCCGGGAAGCGACCCACCCCTTTCCACTAACACTCAGGTCCCAACTTACTGCTAGGTAAACAGGGACAAAAAATGTAAAGGTGGTTAAAAAGCAGGTCCCTTTATTTAAACTCCCTAAAATGACCACGCCCGGGCTTTTTTAAGGGTGCCCAACCCCCAGAACCAATTAACTATGGAAGAAAAAGGACAAAAGGTTGAGGAAACATCCCTTTAACATGCCCAAACCCAAAGCCCGGATTGAACCAGGGAAAAGTCAGTTTGAGGGCAAAGTGCGTTCCCAACCAGCCAGGGGGAACCTCCCAAAAATTTCTAATATGAATCGCACATTTAAAAAATTTCTAATCAACTGGTTGAAAACCCTGGTCCACCAGGGGGCCCTTTTTCCCAGCCCGGGGGCCAGGGGGGCGTTTCCCCCCGAACCCCTTCCCGGGTATCTAAAGGGTTTATACTTAGTGAGCAAAAAATTTTATAAGTTAGTAAAAAACTGAGGAATAAAGCTTTTTGGTCAGCTTAAAGCTTTCAGGGCGGTGTGTTTTTCCCCCAAAAAAAAACCTTCGCCTTAAATTTTATTAAAAAATTTTTTTTCCCCAAAATGAAATAAGTCGTCAGAGAAATGAAAAATTTAATTTGGAAAAAAGGTGAATGATGAAATAAGATGAAATAAGGGAAAATTAATAGAAATAAGTGGAATAAGATGAAATAAGGGGAAAAAAGGTTTGGAAATAAGTGGAATAAGATGAAATAAGGGAATAAAAGAAATAAGAAAAAATAAAATTTTTTATGAAAAAAAATTAAAAAAAGTAAATATATTCATAAATAAGATGAAATAATTATGATGAAAAAAAATGAAAAAAGGGAAGACTTTATGAAATGAATGAAATAATGATAAAATAAAATGGAACAAATAAAATTAAATGATGATATGATGAAAGTCATGTTGAAAAAAAGTGAATCAGTGATAAAATTTAAGGGAAAAAATTTAAAGGGGAATTAAAATAAGTGAAGTTTTGGACTTTAAAGTTTTAAAATTTTGTGAAAAACCCTGCGAAATTCCCTCATCCCGACGGCTTAAAACCCCTTTAAACCCAAAGAAACCCTTGACAAGGGCAGCTTCCGAGCGGCTTCAATTTTAGAGTAAAGTGATATAGGATGTTTATCTTTTGTGAATAGCTAAAAAACGCTTTTTCAGTTTGGTTTTAAAATTTTTCAAAGCTGGCCCTTTCCGGTGAAAAACTTTGAATAATACTGGGGCTGTATTTTCCCGGAAAATTAGCCCTTTTTTTTTAAATTAGAAAATTGTAAATTAGTCCCCCCCAAATTGAAACTTGTAAATT
The DNA here is from genome assembly GCF_026875155.1 of Cherax quadricarinatus. Classification (NCBI taxonomy): domain Eukaryota; kingdom Metazoa; phylum Arthropoda; class Malacostraca; order Decapoda; family Parastacidae; genus Cherax; species Cherax quadricarinatus. The sequence continues at coordinate 25,937,840 of NC_069472.1, forward strand.
TCCCTCCCCCCCCCCTTTTCCCATTTAAAAATCTTAAAGCGCTAAAATTTAAACAGTATTGAAAAACGAAATGCATCACACTGCACTACCCCTTTTTCGCTTTCTCGAGGTACGGGTCACTCATTAACAGGATTCCTTTCTGGGACTCCCCAGCGACCGAATTAAAACCCTTTTTTGCCGGCGGGGCTTTTTCGCCCTTCCCCTTTTTTTTTAAAACACCCCTCCCCTACCAGCACCATTTCTGGGTCTAAGTTTGGAACGTACCCCTTTTCTAGACGTACACAGATTTTAACCCTAGATGTAAAAGAAAAAACCCAATTTTGGGGTCCAAGTCTTATCCGAATTGGGGCCCTAATCTTCCCTTATGTGCGGGTTTGGGGTATTTTCCAGTCACGGAAATTGTGCCTTTTTTGTTTTGGGTTTAAGACACATATGCAACAGTTGGGTATCTTTTTTTTAAAAAACGTTCGCCTAACATAGGCTTTTTCGTCAATACAAAAAGTTGATAGAACCCAGAAGATATTTTAAAGACATGAAAATCATCCATCCCCCTTAAAGTATCTTCAAATATCTTTGTTTCCCTATCAATTTTTTTTCTGTATTTGACTGAAGAAGCCTACTGTTTTAGGCGAAACTTTTAAAATAAAAAAGATATTTAACGTTGCATATGGGCTTCCCTAACAACCTGTCGGTTTTTTAAATTCCATTTTAATGTTCGCCTTTTTTGTTCTTTATTTAATCCCTTTTTTTGGTTTTTCTTCCCCAACCTCCCATTCCCCGACCCACTACTAAAAAAGAGTCTTCATTCACCTTTTTTTATTCCTGTCGCCCCTCTTTGAAAAGTTAGTATCCAGGATTTGTAACGGGGGCTTGAACCCATTTTTCCCCTTGTTTTATAAAAGCTTTTGAGGAAGGCTACACTATTTTTTTTTCAGTTTGCTAAGGTAATTTTCCACGAGCGAAAAATTTCGGCCATATCCCTAGATACCTATGCTAGAAATAGGTAAAGGAATTTTTAACTTGCGCGAAAAAAAACCAAACAAAACCCCCCCCCCACGAAAATAAATATAAACATCCCGGATTATTTTTATTTTCCTAAAATACATGTAAAAAGAATACAGTCCTAGTTACATCAAGGGACATACTACAATATAGACAATCGCTTGTTATGCTAAAGCATTTCCCCAAATTGGGTCATTTTTTGTCCCGGGAAGCAAACCCACCCCAGTCAAACTAACACCCAGTACCCCATATTACTGATGGGTTTAAACATGAATAACAGGGGGTAGGGAAACATGCCCAAAATTTTCCACCCTTGCCCACCAAAAGCAAATTGGACGCTGAGCGTGTGAAGCGAGAGCTTTGCCTACCGGGCCAAACGAGCCCCTTTAGAGAAAAAGCTTAGGGCGACATTTAGGTCAGACTTGGACCATTTACAAAGCACAACAGTGTGAAATTCTAAACCCTTTCTCTCTTAAATTTCGGGTTATTTGTGTATTTCTCAGTTTACGGGATTGTGCCCTTTTTTCGTCACACAATTTTGAATTTTTACACACACTTTCTTAAGGGAAACACACCCGAAAAGCCAAATCCCCCACAGATTTACCTCAAAGCAAAAAATACACAGGCAACACTAAAAGAATATTCGATGAGAAAAAGAGCAGGAAGCTAAACACACGAACCTCTCCCACCAGGATAAAAACAAAGAAAGAAAGGGACGAAAAACGAGAAAACAAATTTTTCGCAAAGGGTTTCTGAAAAAAAAGTTTTTTAAACAAATGGTATTTTAAAGGGTAAAAAGCAGCCCAAAATTTGGGAAACTTTATTGTTTTTCCCCCGTTTCGTCCCGAATACCGGGGGCAGCAGGTGTAGTACTGAAAAGGAGATACAGCAGGGTTGCACATGTGTTTTAAAACATCCTTTTTTTAAAATTTTTTTTATTTTCAAGTGGGGGAAACTAAAAGGAAAAAATTTCCATAAAAGTCCAGATTTAAAAAAATTTGGGGGAAAAGCCCAAAAGGGATAAGTTTAGAAAAAGAGAGAAAAATTGAAAGAAAAATTGGGGAGATTTATGGAAGAGGAAAGAGAAAGAAAAATTTGAAAATTAAAAAACCCAAAAGGGGGAGAAGCCAAGGGAAAAGTGAGAAAACAATTTGAAAATAAAATTTTGGTGGGAAAAAAAAAATAAAATGACAATGTAATTTAGCATCTGGAATAACAAAAGAAGGAAAAAAAACGAGAAAGTAAAAGATATGGGTAGCCCAACCCCTCCCACAAGAGAGAGAAGGAAAGTAGAAAAACCAACGGGTTTCCTGGAGGGAAAAGAAGGTGTAAAGTAGGGAAAACCTTTATTAAAAAAATGATATACAGACACTCATATGCTCCGACTATGTGAAAGAAACCCGATTGGGAAAAAAAAGGGGTTAGAAGCCAGAAATGGAAAAGAAATTTAAGATCGAAAAGGGAAATGGGGGGCTGGGTGAGAGGGGAGTAAAAACAAATAAAAAGGGCAGGAACATTTTGTGAGGGCCATTTCGAATTCTGTTTTCAAGACCCGAACCAAACTTATAAAAAACAAAAAAACTGAGGGGGCTGTAATTTGGACACGGGCTGTCAACGAAACTGGACAGAGGAGGGGGAAAAAAAAGTAGAGAAAAAAACAAAGGGGGAAGGAGAAGGAAGCAAAAGAGGCCAAATAAAGGGAAAAATACCACTTGTGTGAGAAAAGGGGTTTTATTTAAAAGGGAAAGTGGAAAAAAATTGTTCCCGACCCCAAAAACACAACACACAAAAGAAAGGGGAGGAAAACCCAAAAATGCTTTTAAAACCAGGGATGATTAAGCTCAGGGACCGGGGGAAAAGAGGAACCCAGTAGCCTTTTTAGTGAAAAAGGCGGGGGGGCCCCAAACTTTTTAAAATCCGACACCTGCAAAAAAAAATTTGTGAGCACACACACACACAAACACACACACAACCCCACAACACACAAAACCCCCCACACAACACATAAACAAATCATACACACACAAATACACACCCACACACACACACCCAACACGGGGGCCCGGAGCTCGGGAAACCGGGCCCCCCCCAACCCCAACTAGGTGATACAACACCCCACACACACACACCCCACACCAAATTGTCAGGAAAACAGCAGCGAGTCATGGTACGGCGGGAGTTTTAGGGACACCTTTGATCACGGGGTCCCCAGGGGGTCAGTCCTAGGACCATGCTGTTTTTTGGTATTTGTGAACACATTACGGGAAAAGGAAAAAGACTCTGAGGTGTCCCGTTTGCAGATGACGTGAAGTTGATGAAAGAATTCACTCGATCAAAACCCAGGCAGAACTAAAAAGGGGATCTGGACGGCTGCAGACCTGGTCCAGCATTTGCTCCTGGAGTTCAATCCCACCAGTGCAAAGCCCATGAAGATTGGGAAGGGCAAGAAGGCCGCAGACGAGACAGTCAGGGGGCAAGCTAAAAACCTCACTCAAGGAAAAAGACTTGGGGGGAGTATAACACCGGGCAAATCCCAAAGCGCAAAATCAACCAAATAACTGCTGCAGCATAGGGCCCAGCAAACCCAGAACGCTTTCCCGCATCTTAAAAAGAATCTTTCAGGACCCTTAAAACCCTGTACGTTGGGCCCATATGGAGTATGCCACCATTGGAAACCCCCACACCTACCAAGCACGTGAAGAAATAAGAAAGTGCAAAGGTTTGCAACAAGATATCCCGAGCTAAGAGGTATGTCCCCCAGAGAGGTTAAGGAAATAAACCTGACACACGGAGGACAGGAAGATAGGGGGGACATAAACGAATACAAAATACTGAGAGGAATTGAAAAGGGTGGACAAAGACAGGATTTCCAAAATTTGGGACACAGTAAAAAGGGGACACATTGGAAGTAAAGACCGATGAACCAGGATTTAGGAAGTATTTCTTCACCACAGAGTATCAGTAAGGGGAAAATTTTGGGGAAGGAGGTAGTGGGGCAGGTCCATACAAAGCAAAAAGCAGGGGAAAAAAAGCTCAGGCTCAGGGAGAGTGACCAAGTACGATCAGTGAAGAGGCGGGCCAGGACCCGGGACTCGACCCCCCGCAACCTCAACTAGTGAGTAAAAACAGGTGAGTACACACACACACACACACACACACACCACACACACACACACACACACACACACACCACAGGAATATTGACCCACCAAGCTGTTGCAGTCTTTTCACAAAGCTTTAACAGCCCATTAACTTCAGATAACAAGACCCCCGCAACCATCACCCCCCTCCCATCACCTCCCCCCCACACCCCTCCCCTCCCTCATCCCTCCCCCGTTACCCCAAATCCCCTCCTCCCCCAAAGCCCCCTCCACCAAAGACAACCCCATTTAAAAAGCCAATCCAAAAAACATTCTTGAGGCTTGGGATAAACGACTTATTCCTGCAGTGAAAACATCTCTAGTGGGGCAAGTGGGGTGGTGGGTGGGGGGGGGGTGGTGGTGGGGGTTTGGGGTGGGGGGGGGGTGGTGGTGTGGGGGGTGGGGGGGTGGGGGGGAGGGGGGTGGGGGGTGGTGGGGGGGGTGGTGGTGGTGGTGGGGTGGGGTGGGGTGGTGGTGGTGGGGTGGTGGTTTTTGGGGGGTTGTTGGTGGTTGTTGGGGGTGGTGGTGTGGGTGGGTGGTGGTGGTGGGGGTGTGGGGGGTGGGGTGGGGGGTGTGGTGGGGTATGGGGGTAGGTGGGGGGTGGTGGTGGGGTGTTGTGGTGGTGGGTGGGGGGGTGTTTGGGGTGGGGGGGGGTGGGGGGGTGTGGTGGTGGGTGGTGGTTGTGGTGGTGGGTGGTGGTGGGGGTGGTGGGGGTTGGTGGTGGTGGGGTGGGGGTTTGGGTGGGGGTGGTGATGGTGGTGGGGTGGTGGGGGTGGGGGTGGTGGTGGGTTGGGGGTGGGGGTGGTGGGATGGTGGGGTGGTGGGGGTGGTGTGGGGGTGGTGTGGTGGGGGTTTGGTGTGGTGTGGGGTGGTGGGTGGTGGGGGTGGGGGTGTGGGGGTGGGGGTGGTGGTGGAGGTGGGGTGGTGGGTGGGTGGTATGGTGTGGTGGGGGGTTTGGTGGTGGTGGGGTGGTGGTGGTGGGGGTGGTGTGGTGGGGGTTTGGTGGTGGTGTGTGGGGGTGGTGAGGGTGGTGGGGTGGTGGTGTGGTGGGGTGGTGGTGTGGGGGGTTGGGGTTGTGGTGGGGGGTGGTGGGGGTGGTGGTGGGGGTGGGGGGTTGGTGGGGTGGGGGGTGTGGTGGGGGGGGGGGGGGTGGGGGGTGGTGTGGGGGTGGTGGGGGTGGGGTGGTGGTGGGGGGTGGGGGTGGTGGGGTGGGGGGGGGTGGGGTGGTGTGGGGGTGGGGGTGGGGGAAAGGTGGGGTGGGGGTGGTGGGGTGGGGTGGTGGTGTGGTGGTAGGGGGGGTGGGGGTGGGGGGGGTGGTGGGGTGAGGGTGGTGGGGTGTGGGGGGTGTGGTTGGTGGGGTGGGGTGGTGGGGGGGGGTGGTGGGGTATGGTGGGGTGGTGGTATGGTGGGGGGGTGGGTGGGGGGGGGTGGTGGGGGGTGTGGTGGTGGGGTTGGTGAAAGGGAAGCGTGAGGGGTGGTGGGTATGCGGGATGGGAGGGTGTGGTGGGGGGGGGGTGATGGGGGTGGTGGTGGTGGTGGGGGGGTGGGGGTGTGGTGGGTGGTGTTGGTGGGGGGGTGGGTGGTGGGGAAGGGGGGTGGGTGGGATCGGTGATGGGGGTAGGGTGGGGGTGGGGGTGGGGGTGGGATGGTGGGGGGTGGGTGGGGGGGTGGTGGTGGTGGGGGTGGTGGTGGGGTGTGGTGTGGGGGTGGGTGAGGTGGGGGGTGGTGGTGTGTGGTGGTGGGTTGGGGTGGTGGGGGGTAGGGGATGGGGTGGTGGGATTGGTGGGTGGTGGTGGTGGTGTGGGGTGTGGGGGTGGTGGTGGGGGTGATGGTGGGGTGGTGGTTGAAAGGAAAATTGCTGGAGGTGGGGGTGGGATGCCTGGTGATGGTGGTGTGGGGGTCGCTGTGGTGGTAAAAGCGCAGAGGTTACGAAGGCAGGGATAAGAAAGAAGAATTAGGAAAATTCAGTCACATGTGAACAACTATTTTTCCCTAACCAAATTTATGAACATTTTTACCCAATAATTGACTGATGTATCATTCAATGCCCCTTTATGATATTTCTTTTTCTAATGACTCACAGGTCCCTCTGCATAAACGGGTTGCCCACCACAAACCCGAGTACACCCACCACACCCCAATATTTCCCACTCACCCCTATTCTATTTACCACACTTGGTCATACCTACAAAAAAACTGACAACCCACTCATACCTGATTCCACCATCAACACCAAACCCACCCCACCCAACCAGACCATTTAACCGGCCTCACAACACCCCAACCACCACCCCAACCCAAACCTACACCCAAATACACCCACACCTGACTACCCTATTGAACCTAACCCCACCAACCGACCCCGACTTTATCTGCCCACCTAAAACCCGTCACATAACCCCCTGTCGTCCCCCCACCACAGACCTACATCGCCATGCTCACCCACCACATGAAAGCTGAGGCTACGCAGCGACCCAACATAAGCTGGGTTTGACCAGTTAATGTAGTCGACCACCCGCTTTCCCCCTGACTGTAATATCTCTCATAAAACGTTTTTGAGAGATTGGAATGGGGTTAAAGGATTTTTATTTTGCAGTTGGGTTTCTGTCTCCCCCGGGAAAAGAAAGAAGAAGAGAGAGAGAGAGGGGAGAGAGAGAGAGAGAGAGAGAGAGAGAGAGAGAGAGGGAAAAGAAGGAAAAGGGGAAAAGGGAAACAAAAAGGAAAAGGGAAAGGGGGGAGGGAGGGGGGAGGAAAAAGGAGGGGGCCCCCCAGCCCCCCCTTTCGACGTTTAAATCGTCCGGGGCGCCCCTTTTTCCCGGGCGGGTCCCTAAGAAACAAAGAAGCTTCCTTGGGGGGCCCCCTTCCCTTACCCCTGGCCCTTTTTCCCGCTTAAAAAAATTCTACTAATACCTATTTACCTAATTTTGGGGTCAAACCCCCCCGGCCCGTCAGACCAACCCAATGGACAGGGGTTACAACCAGGCCCCCCCCACAAACGAGTGCCCCCACCCCGGTTTGGCGGGTTTTTAAAAATTTATTTCAACAATACAAAAAACATTAAAAAAAAAATAAAAATTATTAAGTTCGTAGGCCGCTGGTAGGCCAAGCCTGTTTTTTTAGGCCTAGCTGTTGTAGGTAGCTGTTGTAGGTAGTTTTGTGCCTACGTTTACCCAGTTTCAGTACTTGTAGGCCACTTTTGAGGGCCCAGTTTTTTAGGCCAATTTGAGGCCATTTGTAGGGCCCAGGTTTTTTAGGCCAGCTGGGAGGCCTAGTGTGAGGCCTAACGTGTAGGGCCCAGCTGTTGTAGGGGCCCAGATGTTGTAGGCCAATTTTTGGCCTAGTTTGTAGGCTAACGTGTAAAAGGGCCCACTCTGTGGGGGCCCACTGTTTTTAGGCCTAATTTGTGGCTTTTTAGGGGCCCAAATTTTTAGGGCCAGTGTTTTTTTGCCCAACTATAGCCAGTTCTGTAGGGCCCACTGTGTAGGCCTAGGGGTGTTGCAGGTCCCCACTGTTGTAGGCCTAAATATAGGCCCAGTTTGCTGAGGCTAACTGAAAGTAGGCCTAGTTGCTGTAGGCCTAACTATGCAAGCTAGCCGATGTAGGCCTGCTGTTGTAAACCTAGGAGGCCTAGTTTTGTAGGGCCCAGCTGTTTTAGGCCTACTGTTTTGGCCAACTGTTAGCAAGCGTTTTAGCCTACTGTTTAGGCCAAAATGTTGTAGGCCTAGCTATAGGGCCCAGTTTCTGAGGCCTAACTGATGTAGGCCAAGCTTGAGGCCAGTTTTGAGGCTAAATGTGAGGGCCAACGCTGTAGGCCTAGCGTTGAGGCCAGCTGTTGTAGGGCCACGTTGTAGGCCCATTGTTTTAGGCCCAACTGATGAGGGCCCACTGTTGTGCCAACTGTTTGTGGGCCCAGCTGTTTTTGGGTAGCGTTTAAAGGGCCACGCTGTAGGGCCCAGCTGTTGTAGGGTTTGCTGTTTTAGGCCAGCTGTGAAAGGGCCTACTTTTGAGGGCCCTTCGTTTAGGGGCCCAGGATTAGGCCCAGCTGTTTAGGCCTAGCTGCTGTAACCTAGCGTTGTAGGCCAGCTGTTGTGGCCTACGCTGTAGGGGACTGTTGTAGGCCAGCTCGTAGGCCCAGCTGCGTAGGCCTAACATTTTAGGCCCACCTGAGGCCCCCTGCTGTAGGCCTATTGAGTGGGCCCATCGCTGTAGGCCTATGATGAGGCCCCTGTTTGGGCCAGCTTTGTAAAACCAGCGTAAGAGCCCAAGCTTTGCTTGTTGGATGGTGGCCTATAACGTTAAAGCAAGGGACCCAAACATTCAAGCTTTAGGACCATAACAGTTTAAGCTTCAGGGACCCATAACAGTTCAACTTCAGGACCCCATAACAGTTTCAAACTTCAGGGGCCCATAAAATTCCCAAACTTCAGGGGCCCCATAACAGTTCAAAACTTCGGGACCCCATAACGGACTCACGAAATGTAATGACACGATTGCAAACAAACCATACCCCGGACGGGGATAAAACCCCAGTCAAGAGCTCAAAACTCCAGACCGTCGCGTTACCACGGGCCACTTGTCACAAAAGAAATTTGCCAACAGGATATTTCTACACCATAGGAAAGTTAGCATTGGCCACCACTGTGACCACAAATCAAAATTTTTGCAGACAACTCCAGCTAGCGTGGGCCCTGACGAACTCTAGCTCCATCCCCCTAAAACCCTTGGAGGGACCCTGATAGCGGGGTTTTATTCCCATCCGTGGTAAGTTTTGTTTTACCTCGAACAGTTCAAATTTAGGGCCCAAACTCCAAGATTCAGGGACCCCATAAATTCAAGATTCAGGGACCCCATAACAGTTCAAGATTCAGGACCCATAAAAATTTAAGATTTAGGGGCCCCTAAAATTCAAGATTCGGACCCCATAACAGTTCAAGATTCAGGGACCCCATAACAGTTCAAGATTCAGGGACCCCATAACAGTTCAAGATTCAGGGACCCCATAACAGTTCAAGATTCAGGGACCAAAAAATGTAGGTCCGTCACTGAGAAGAGGCAGAACGTTGTTTAAGTAGGGAGGAAACACCGGCCAGTTGAGAAGCCAGGAGCCGAGATTCGACCCCCACTACCCACAAGTGAGTACACCCACGCACCCACACCAGTAAAACAAAACACACACCCACGCCAGTACCCCACACCCCCACACACACACACCCACCCAGTATACACCACACACACACACACCCACGCCAGTACACACACACACAAACACCCACGCCAGTAAAACCCACACACACAAAACACCCACGCCAGTACCCCCACACACACCCCCACGCCAGTACACACACACACACACACACACACACACGCCAGTAACACACACACACACACCACACACCCCCACGCCATACACCCCCACACACACACACGCCATTTACACACACACACACACCCACGCCAGTACACAAAAACACACACACACCCACGCCAGTACAACACACACACACACCACACCCACGCCATACACACACACCCCACACAAAAACCCCCCGCCAGTTACACACACACACACACACACAACACGCCAGTTACACACCACAACCCACGCCATACAACACACACCCACGCCAGTACCACACACCCACGCCAGTACACACACACCCACGCCATACACACACACCCACGCCCAGTACACACACACCCCACGGCCAGTACACACACACCCCACGCCAGTACACACACAAACCACCCCAGTACACACACAACCACGCCATACAACACACACCCACGCCAGTACACACACACCCACGCCCAGAACACACACACCCACCCCAGTACACACACGCACACAACCCGCCATACACACACACACACAAAACACACAAAACCCACGCCAGTACAAACCCACACCACACACACACACGCCAGTACACACACACACCACACACAACCACGCCAGTACACACACACACACACACAACCACGCCAGTACACCACACACACACACACACAACCACGCCAGTACACACACACCCACGCCAGTACACCCACACACACACACACACACGCAGTACACACACACACACACACAACCACGCCAGTAAACAACACACACAAAACACACACCCACGCCAGTACACACACACACACAACCACGGCCAGTACACATACACACACAACCACCCAGTACACACACACACACAACCACGCCAGTACACATACACACAAAACCCCCACGCCAGTACACACACACACACAACCACGCCCAGTACACATACACACAAAAACCACGCCGGTAACCCCATACACACACAACCACCCCAGAAACACACACACACACAACCACGCCAGTACACACACACACACAACCACGCCATACACAAACACACACAACCACGCCAGTACACACACACACACAACCACGCCAGTACACATACACAAAACAACCACGCCAGTTACACATACACACACAACCACGCCAGTACACACACACACACAACCACGCCAGTACACACACACACAACCACGCCAGTACACACACACAACCACGCCAGTACACTCTCGGGTTTTATTACATCTCAAAACAAAAGTCTCACTAGGTAATTACTCCAGTTATTTTTATTTGAGGATACGAGCGCCTAGGAGGACTGAGTATAACCTTTTGGGATCAGCTAAGTTTACCTCACTGATCCCAAAAGGTCAGTTGGAGGATTACAAAGGCACGCACCTTTGTACCAGAGACTAAAAGTTACAATACCGTCCCTGAGGCTAGTATTCTCGACGTGTCGCTCCGTCTTGATTGCGAATTGAGGATGGTTACTTAACAAGCCGAAACGTCGTTTCACTTCATCGCCGGCTCTAGCTCCTGGTCTGTGTGTGTGTGGTGGCTGTGCTCCAGCTACTGGCGCGTGTGTGTGTGATGCAGCTCCTGGCTCGTGTGTGATGACTCACAAGGGATCAAAGTCGTGATGCAGTTCTTGAGGGCAAACTGCAGTAAACTTCACGCACGAAAAACTTCATAAACTTCTCAGCATCAAGAAGTGATGATGAAGTTTCACAACTTTATCGTTGCCAGAGCGAAATGAAAACGAAAACTCTCGTTAGCTACAAATTGCGTTTTTTACGTGAACTTTTATGTATATATGTATATACATACACACCACACACACACACACACATATAAATATATATTTTATATATATATATATATAATATATAAATAATATATATATATATATATATATAATATACATATACAATATATATAAAATATATATATATATATATATATATATATATAATATATATTATATATATACATATACATATATATATATATATATATAAATATATATATATATATTTAAAATATATATATATATAATATTATATATATATATATAAATAATATATATATATAATATATATATATATAAATATATATATATATATAGTTACAATTAAGAGGGAGGGAAGGACAAGGAAAGGAGGGAAATAGAAAGGAAAAAAAAAGGAACAAGAAAGAAACGAGAAGGAGATTTAGGAAAATAAAGGGAAGGTGCAAGAGATGGAAGCGAAAGAGGAGAAGGGAGGGAGGGATTGAGGAAGGGAAAGAGTGTAGGAGAGAGGGGAAGGAGAAGGAAAGGAAAAGTGTGGGAGGGGGGGAGAGAGGAAGGAAGGAGTGTAAGGAGGGAGGGAAGGAGAGAGGAAAAAAGGAGGTAGAAGGAGGGAAGGAGAGAGGAAAAGAAGAAGTGTAGGAGGAGAGAGGGGGAGAGGAGAGGAAGGAGTGTTAGGAGAGAGAGAGGGAGAGAGGAAAGGAAGGTGTAGGAAGAGAGAGGGAAGAGAGGAAGGAAGGAGTGTAGGAGAGAGAGAGGGAGAGAGGAAAGGAGGGAGTGTAGGAGAGAGAGAGGGAGAGAGGAAAGGAAGGAGTGTAGGAGAGAGAGAGGGAGAGAGGAAAGGAAGGAGTGTAGGAGAGAGAGAGGGAGAGAGGAAAGGAAGGAGTGTAGGAGGGAGAGAGGAAAGAAGAAGTGTGAGGAGAGGGGGAGGAGAGGAAGAGGGAGGAGAGAGAGGGAGGAGAAGGAAAGGGGTGTAGGAGAAAGAGGAGAGAGGAAAGGAAGGGGTGTAGGAGAAGGGGAGGGGGGAGAAAGGAGGAGTGTAAGAGAGGAGGAGGGGAAGGAGGAGTGTAGGAGAGAGAGAGGGGAGAGGGAAAGAAGGAGTTGAGGAGAGAGAGAGGGAGAATGAAAGGACGGATGTAGGAGAGAGAGGGGAAGGGATTAGGGGAGAGGGGGAGGAAGGGTGTAGGAAGAAAGGGGTAGATTGTTTGTGGGGGAGAGGGAAAAGGATGTTGTTTTGGGAGAGGCGGGGTTTGGAAGGTGTACCAGAGAAGGGGGAAGGGGTTGGAAGAAGGAAGGAAGAATGTAGGGGAAGGAAGAAGGAAGATGTAGAGGGGATACCCCCCCCCAAATTTTTTTCCCCCAAAGGGTTTTTTTTAAAGAGGGGAAGGAAAATTTTAAAAAAAGGAACTTTCGTCTCCTGGGGGTTCCTCCCACTTCTAAGACTTCTCTCTCCTTTCTCTCTGCCCCCTGCATACTTTCGCCTCTCTTTCCTCTCCCTCCCTTCTATTACTTCCCTCTCTTTCTCTCTTTTCCCCTTTCCTTCTATACTTCCTCTCTCTCCCTTTCCCTCTTCCCCTTTCCTTCTATACTTCTCTCTCCTTCTCTCCCTTTCCCCTTTCCCTTTTATACTTCTCTCTCTCTTTCTCTCTTCCCTCCTTTATACTTCCTCTCTCCCCCTTCCTTCTCTTCTTCCCCCTTCCTTCTTCCCTTCCCTTTCCCCTCTCTTTCTCTCTTCCCTTCCGTCTATACTTCTCCTCCTTTCTCTCTTCCCTTCCTTCTTACTTCGCTCCTCTTTCTCTCTTCCCTTCCTTCTATACTTTCTCTCTCTTCCTTTCCGCTCTTTCCCTCCGCTTCTTACTTCTCTTTTCTCTTTTTTCCTCTCCCTTTCCCTTCTATACTTCTCTCCCTCTTTCTCTCTTCCCTTCCCCTTTTATACTTCCTCCCTTTTCCTCTTCCCTCCTTCTATACTTCTCTCTCTCCTCTCTCTCTTCCCTTCCTTCTATACTTCCTCCTCTTTCTCGCTTCCCTTCCTTCTATACTCCCCTCTCTCTTTCCCCTTTCCCTTCCCATACTTCCTCCCCTTTCCTCCCCTTTCTTTCTAACTTTTTCCCTCTTTTTCCCTTTCCCTCCTTCTATACTTCCTCTCTCTTTCCTTTCCCTTCTTTCTATATTCTTCCTCTCTTTCCTCTTCCCTTTCCTTTTATACTTCTCTCTTCTTTCTCTCTTCCCTTTTTCATATTCCTCCTCTTCTCTCTTCCCTTCCTTTATATTCTCTCTCCTTTCTCTCTTTTCCCCTTTTTTCTATACTTCTCTCTTCTTTCCCTTCCCTTCCTTTTATACTCCTCTCTCCTTTCCCCCCCTTTTTCCCACCCCACCCCCCCAAACCCCCCAACCCCCTAACCACCCCAACCACAACCACTCCCCCCCCCCCAACAACAAAACAAAAAACCCCAAAAAACCCCAAAACCCAAAACCACCACACACACCCCCAAACCCCCCAAAAAAAAAACCCCCCCAACTTACCACACCCCCCCCCCCTACACAAAACCCCCACCCTCCATAAGGAAAAATTTACGCAAACCACAAAACCCCCAAAAAAAATTTTGGGAAAAACGCATGGCATCGTGATAACTACATTAGGGACTACTCAGAAAACAAAAATAGGTCTAAGTCCCCAAAATTTCTGGTGACTTACGCAGGACTTTCCCGAAAACTACATTGGGGTTACACAGATAACTTACATTAGGTGACTTACGTCAGGTGACTTACGTTAGGAGACTTACTTCATGTGACGTACGTTAGGTGGCCTTTGTTAGAATATTGAAACTAGCTAACCTCCTTGAACTAGTTATCCTCCTTATACTAGCTAAATCCCCTTCCTGTCTCATCTCCTTAACAATTTCAGAGTCCTGGAGTGGGAACGGGACGCGGGGGCGATGCCCCCAGCTTCCATCTGCACCAAATCTTAGTCCATCTTAAACAACTTGTTACGTCCTTCCTACAACCATCTTTTTTCCTCTCCGTCTTTAGGTCTAGATAACAGGTTAGCCAATATTGGTTTTCGATAGACTATAAAAAACCATCCAAATGAGATTCCGATAGATAGGCTTCCATCAACCGGTTTTCTTCGTATCTCAAAGAATTAGTTTGGTGTGTGAGATCTGGCAAGGGAGGTGTGTGTCGACGAGGGATCTGCTGGAGGTGTGGTATGTATGAAGGATCTGCTGGAGGTGTGGTATGTATGAAGGATCTGCTGGAAGTGTGGTATGTATGAAGGATTTGCTGGAAGTGTGGTATATATGAAGGATCTGCTGGAAGTGTGGTATGTATGAAGGATTTGCTGGAAGTGTGGTATGTATGAAGGATCTGCTGGAGGTGTGGTATGTATGAAGGATCTGCTGGAAGTATGGTATGTATGAAGGATTTGCTGGAAGTGTGGCATGTATGAAGGATCTGCTGGAAGTGTGGTATGTATGAAGGATCTGCTGGAAGTGTGGTATGTATGAAGGATCTGCTGGAAGTATGGTATGTATGAAGGATTGCTGGAAGTGTGGTATGTATGAAGGATCTGCTGGAAGTGTGGTATGTATGAAGGATCTGCTGGAAGTGTGGTATGTATGAAGGATCTGCTGGAAGTGTGGTATGTATGAAGGATCTGCTGGAAGTGTGGTATATATAAAGGATCTGCTGGAAGTATGGTATGTATGAAGGATTTGCTGGAAGTGTGGCATGTATGAAGGATCTGCTGGAGGTGTGGCATGTATAAAGGATCTGCTGGAAGTGTGGTATGTATGAAGGATCTGCTGGAAGTGTGGTATGTATGAAGGATCTGCTGGAGGTGCGGTATGTATGAAGGATCTGCTGGAGGTGCGGTATGTATGAAGGATCTGCTGGAGGTGCGGTATGTATGAAGGATCTGCTGGAGGTGCGGTATGTATGAAGGATCTGCTGGAGTGCGGTATGTATGAAGGATCTGCTGAAGGTGCGGTATGTATGAAGGATCTGCTGGAGGTGCGGTATGTATGAAGGATCTGCTGGAGTGCGTAATAATGAAGGATCTGCTGGAGGTGCGTATGTATGAAGGATCTGCTGGAGGTGCGGTATATATGAAGGATCTGCTGGAGGTGCGGTATGAAGGATCTGCTGGAGGTGCGGTATATATGAAGGATCTGCTGGAGGTGCGGTATGTATGAAGGATCTGCTGGAGGTGCGGTATGTATGATCTGCTGGAGGTGCGGTATGTATGAAGGATCTGCTGGAGGTGTGGTATGTATGAAGGATCTGCTGGAGGTGCGGTATGTATGAAGGATCTGCTGGAGGTGCGGTATGTATGAAGGATCTGCTGGAGGTGCGGTATGTATGAAGGATCTGCTGGAGGTGCGGTATGTATGAAGGATCTTCTAGAGGTGCGGCATGTATGAAGGATCTTCTAGAGGTGCGGTATGTATGAAGGATCTGGAAACCGTGATGTATGAGAGAGATGAGAATTTTTTTCTCTCTCTCTTTACACGGGATTCTTCAGGGTTAGGTTTAGAGTACCTAACTTGATTTACAAGCTAGAAGGTGTTACATTCATCAGCTCTCTGTCTGTCTGTCTGTCTGTCTGTCTGTTTGATTGTCTGTCTGTCTGTCTGTCTGTCTGTTTGTCTGTCTGTTTGTCTGTTTGTTTGTCTGTCTGTCTGTCTGCCTGTCTGTCTGTTTGATTGCTTGTCTGTCTGTCTGTCTGTCTGTTTGTCTGTCTGTCTGTCTCTCTCCCTCTCTCTCCCCCTCTCTCTCTCCTCTCTCTCTCCTCTCTCTCTCACTCTCTCTCTCTCTCCTCTCTCTCTGTCCTCTCTCTCTCTCTCCTCTCTCCTCTCTCCTCTCTCTCCTCTGTCATCACGTAGCATCATCATGATACTTGATGATCAGCATGATTTCACTGATGGGAAAACTGTGTCACCAATTGACTACCAACCATGGCTTCTCAGTCCCCTGATCATCTTCCCTCCTACTTCTTCCTCTCTTCTTCCTCCTCCTCTTCTTCACCCTTTCTGTTTTTTTAATTTTATCTGCTTCATCCTCATCCCTCTTCTTTAACATCGTCATTATCTTCCTATTCTTCCATTCGTTCTTCTTCTTCTTGTTCTTCTTCTTCTTCTTCTTTTCTTTCTTTCTTTTTCTTATTCTATTTCTAATTTTTCTTCATCATCTTCTTTTTCTTCGTCTTTTTTTTTATTTTCTTCTTCTTCTTCTTCTTCTTCTTCTTCTTCTTCTTCTTCTTCTTCTTCTTCTTAAGAACATAAGAACATAAGAAAGGAGGAACACTGCAGGAGGCCTGTTGGCCCATACTAGGCAGGTCTTTTACAATCCATCCCACTAACAAAACATTTGTCTAACCTAATTTTCAATGCTACCCAAGAAATAAGGTCTGGTAACTCTATCCACTCATTTGCAAGTCCCACTCAAATCCAACCCCTCTCACTCATATATTTATCCAACCTAAATTTGAAGTCACCTAAAGTCCTAGCCTCAATAACCCAACTAGGTAGACTGTTCCACTCATCAACTACTCTATTTCCAAACCAATAGTTTCCTATGTCCTTTCTAAATCTAAACTTGTCTAATTTAAATCCATTACTGCGGGTTCTCTCTTGGAGAGATATCCTCAAGACCTTGTTAATATCCCCTTTATTAATACCTATCTTCCACTTATACACTTCGATCAGGTCTCCCCCCATTCTTCGTCTAACAAGTGAATGTAACTTAAGAGTCTTCAATCTTTCTTCATAAGGAAGATTTCTAATGCTATGTATTAATTTAGTCATCCTACGCTGAATGTTTTCTAACGAATTTATGTCCATTCTGTAATATTGAGACCAGAACTGAGCTGCATAATCTAGGTGAGGCCTTACTAATGATGTATAAAGCTGCAGTATGACCTCTGGACTTCTGTTGCTTACACTTCTTGATATAAATCCCAGTAATCTATTTGCCTTATTACGTACACTTAGGCATTGTTGTGTTGGTTTAAGGTTACTGCTCACCACCTTCTTCTTCTTCTTCTTCTTCTTCTTCTTCTTCTTCTCCTCCTCCTCCTCTTCACTTTCATTATCAACTACTCTTCCTTCAGTTATCACTACACTTGCTACTTCCAGCATTTCTATGAGTACTCTGACATCTAGAGTACACCTCTTCTTTGTCAGAGAGTCCACATGACGGACGATGCATCAGAGTTGAGTGCGACTTGAGTACTGAACTGTTAGACTCGGACACTGCTGAATCATGAATTTGAGAGCTAAACGTGACACTGCTGAAGTCAATGAATGTTTGAGAGCTACTGACACTGCTGAAGTCATGACTGCTTTTATGCTTCTTCATCTCTCATTCTCTCTCTTCTCCTTCTATTTATTAATTTTCTGTCTCTTTCCTACACTTCTACCTGATTCTATTCTAACTCTCACTCCTTTCTCCCTCACTACTCTCAGTTCTCCTTTCTCCTCATCAGTTTTCTCCCTACATCCTCTCCCTCAATTCCCTTCCCTCTCACAGTTCTTCCCTTCGACAGTTCCCTCTACCCTCTCACAGTTCCTCTTTCCCCTCTCTCAGTTTCCCTTCTCCCCTCTCACAGTTCCCTCTCCCCTCTCACATTCCCTCTCCCCTCTCACAGTTCCCTCTCCCCTCTCACAGTTCCTCTCCCCTCTCACATTCCCTCTCCCCTCTCACAGTTCCCTCTCCCCTCTCACAGTTCCCTCTCCCCTCTCACAGTTCCCTCTCCCCTCTCACAGTTCCCTCTCCCCTCTCACAGTTCCCTCTCCCCTCTCACAGTTCCCTCTCCCCTCTCACAGTTCCCTCTCCCCTCTCACAGTTCCCTCTCCCCTCTCACAGTTCCCTTCTCCCCTCTCACAGTTCCCTCTCCCCTCTCACAGTTCCTCTCCCCTCTCACAGTTCCCTTTCCCCTCTCACAGTTCCCTCTCCCCTCTCACAGTTCCCTCTCCCCTCTCACAGTTCCCTCTCCCCTCTCACAGTTCCCTCTCCCCTCTCACAGTTCCTCTCCCCTCTCACAGTTCCCTCTCCCCTCTCACAGTTCCCTCTCCCCTCTCACAGTTCCCTCTCCCCTCTCACAGTTCCCTCTCCCCTCTCACAGTTCCCTCTCCCCTCTCACAGTTCCCTCTCCCCTCTCACAGTTCCCTCTCCCCTCTCACAGTTCCCTCTCCCCTCTCACAGTTCCCTCTCCCCTCTCACAGTTCCCTCTCCCCTCTCACAGTTCCCTCTCCCCTCTCACAGTTCCCTCTCCCCTCTCACAGTTCCCTCTCCCCTCTCACAGTTCCCTCTCCCCTCTCACAGTTCCCTCTCCCCTCTCACAGTTCCCTCTCCCCTCTCACAGTTCCCTCTCCCCTCTCACAGTTCCCTCTCCCCTCTCACAGTTCCCTCTCCCCTCTCACAGTTCCCTCTCCCCTCTCACAGTTCCCTCTCCCCTCTCACAGTTCCCTCTCCCCTCTCACAGTTCCCTCTCCCCTCTCACAGTTCCCTCTCCCCTCTCACAGTTCCCTCTCCCCTCTCACAGTTCCCTCTCCCCTCTCACAGTTCCCTCTCCCCTCTCACAGTTCCCTCCTCTCACAGTTCCTCTCCTCACAGTTCCCTCCCCTCTACAGTTCCTCTCCTCTCACAGTTCCCTCTCCCCTCTCACAGTTCCCTCTCCCCTCTCACAGTTCCCTCTCCCCTCTCACAGTTCCCTCTCCCCTCTCACAAGTTCCCTCTCCCCTCTCACAGTTCCCTTCCCTCTCACAGTTCCCTCTCCCCTCTCACAGTTCCCTCTCTCCCCTCTCACAGTTCCCTTCCCCTCTCACAGTTCCCTCTCCCCTCTCACAGTTCCCTCTCCCCTCTCACAGTTCCCTCTCCCCTCTCACAGTTCCCTCTCCCCTCTCACAGTTCCCTTCCCCTCTCACAGTTCCCTCTCCCCTCTCACAGTTCCCTTCTCCCCTCTCACAGTTCCCTCTCCCCTCTCACAGTTCCCTCTCCCCTCTCACAGTTCCCTCTCCCCTCTCACAGTTCCCTCTCCCCTCTCACAGTTCCCTCTCCCTCTCACAGTTCCCTTCCCCTCTCACAGTTCCCTCTCTCCCCTCCCTCTCACAGTTCCCTCTCCCCTCTCACAGTTCCCTCTCCCCTTCACAGTTCCCTCTCCCCTCTCACAGTTCCCTCTCCCCTCTCACAGTTCCCTCTCCCCTCTCACAGTTCCCTCTCCCCTCTCACAGTTCCCTCTCCCCTCTCACAGTTCCCTCTCCCCTCTCACAGTTCCCTCTCCCCTCTCACAGTTCCCTCCCCCCTCCCCTCTCACAGTTCCCTCTCCCCTCTCACAGTTCCCTCTCCCCTCTCACAGTTCCCCTCCTCTCACAGTTCCTCCCCTCTCACAGTTCCCTTCCCCCTCTCACAGTTCCCTCTCCCCTCTCACAGTTCCCTCTCCCCTCTCACAGTTCCCTCTCCCCTCTCACAGTTCCCTCTCCCCTCTCACAGTTCCCTCTCCCCTCTCACAGTTCCCTCTCCCCTCTCACAGTTCCCTCTCCCCTCTCACAGTTCCCTCTCCCCTCTCACAGTTCCCTCTCCCCTCTCACAGTTCCCTCTCCCCTCTCACAGTTCCCTCTCCCCTCTCACAGTTCCCTCTCCCCTCTCACAGTTCCCTCTCCCCTCTCACAGTTCCCTCTCCCCTCTCACAGTTCCCTCTCCCCTCTCACAGTTCCCTCTCCCCTCTCACAGTTCCCTCTCCCCTCTCACAGTTCCTGCATCACAACAGAGCATTAATTAGCACTGTGAGGTCTATTGGTCATCATTCTAACCTTCAGTGGCACACATACAAGCTGTGTGTGTGTGTGTGTGTGTGTGTGTGTGTGTGTGTGTGTGTGTGTGTGTGTGTGTGTGTGTGTGTGTGTGTGTGTGTGTGGTGTGTAGTCAGGTCACAGCACACACAAACACACACACACACACACACATCCACACAGGTCTCCTAATTAATGCTTTGTGACGCATGCTGTCTTGGGTGAGAGAGACTAGAGGTGGGGAGGTGAAAGAGGGAGAGGGGGAGATGGAGTAGGGGAGTTGGACTGGGGGAGAGGGAGTGGAGGATGGGGTGGTTCGTGTGGGAGTAGAGGAGTAGCTGGTCCAGTAGCTAGAGACTCCTCAGAGACAGCTATGATAACTGTGGCGTCCGAAATTCGCAGCTGGAAACCCTCCATCAGATAAGCGAAGAGGCAGGATCAGGAGCTATGACACGACTCCTGCAACTACAAATAAGTGAATACACCCCCCACACCCCTCACACACACAAACACACCCACACACACACACACACACACACACACAAATACACACAGTCAAGGGTACACCACAATATTCAGTAAGCGTTTACCATGTCCTCACTTCCTCTAGCGAGTGTATGGCTGTTATTCATGTGTGTGTGTGTGTGTGTGTGTGTGTGTGTGTGTGTGTGTGTGTGTGTGTGTGTGTGTGTGTGTGTGTGTGTGTGTGTGTGTGTGTGTGTGTGTGTGTGTGCGTTCGTGTGTGTATGTGCGTGTGTATGTGCGTGTGAGTGTGTGTGTGCTCATAAAAACAAGAGCTTATCCACACACACAAATATGCACATATCTACACACCCTTGCATGTGAGCATACACCACTATGCATACACACATACTCAGCTGTACGCACCCACATGTACGTACACATTCACGTACACACACACACACACGAAAATCCCACATCCATGAAACCATAAAATAATATGCAAATTAAGTGACTTTGAACTAACGCGACCCTGAGGGAGCCCTGCCTCAGCTGGCTACAAAATCCTTTACGCAATATTTGCGTCACTAAAACATTTATCTTATTAAAATTCAGCAAAATTTTCGAAATTTGGCGGAACGAGGAACGAGATAAATTTTATTACTCGTTATCACTATCTTCCAATCTCATGTAGGATGATGCAGTAAAGTTTTCTCATCCCTCTCAGCGAGGTTTGCTTTATTACCGCCGAAAAATCTTTTTGATGTAAGGAATTGAAGGGAACTTTTAATGACGCGAGTCAAATCTCATTTTGTCTGGGTCGCCAGGCATTGTATGAGACCTGTGGGTTAAAGGCGACTCGTAAATCAGATAAATAGAAGAGATGGGGTTTAAGGCACTGAGTTAGCAGGGAAAGTGATCTTTGTATGCTATAACCATAGCCCCTTCTACCTTAATGATCCGAGAAAGTGATCCTCGTACACTATAACCCTAGCCCTCTACTTTAATGATCCGAGAAAGTGATCCTCGTACACTATAACCCTAGCCCTCTACTTTAATGATCCGAGAAAGTGATCCTCGTACACTATAACCCTAGCCCTCTACTTTAATGATCCGAGAAAGTGATCCTCGTACACTATAACCCTAGCCCCTCTAGCTTAATGATCCAAAAAAGTGATCCTCGTATACTATAACCTTAGCCCCCTCTACCTTAATGATCCGAGAATGGCATCCTCGTACTGAATAACCCCAGCCTCATCACGCTCAGCTCACACAAAAATACACAATACTGCATAAATTTCTAATGCAATTCAAGATCAGCATTGAGCATACGAAGCCAATCAGAAGAGGCTTTCCCAGGGTATCACCTGCAAACTACTATCCCAGTTTATTCAATGTAATATGAAAAGTTATCGTGTAATAAGGAGGTGATAGGGAGGTGGAACGTGTGGAGGTGTGAAGGTGTGGAGGTGTGCAGGTGTGCAGGTGTGCAGGTGTGGAGGTTTGGAGGTGTGGAGATGTGGAGGTGTGGAGGTGTGGAGGTGTGCAGGTGTGCAGGTGTGCAGACAAACAACATGTGTGGTGATGCAGGTTTCAAATATTTAAACCTATTTTCAACTTTTTTTCACAACCAACACACATCAACAACCGCAAAAAAAAAAAAAAAAAATCCCTTCCCATTTTTCACTTCATCAACACCAAAAATCTGAAGCCATATGACTGATTTGTTGTTGAGGAATAAAAATCTTCATGGGAAGAGACGAACTAAAAAAAAGAGAAAAAAAAAGAGTAAGTGGAAATATACAATGTCAGTCTTCCTCTTAAAGAGAATCTTTTTCGGGGATACCTAATAATCTTTTTCGGGGATACCTAATAATGATAATCCCTTTGTCATTTCCGAGAAAAGTTGGATCATTTCCTAGACGGCTTAGCAGAGTCGTTCCTCGTTTTATGTTGTTGGTCAGCCTCGTTGCTCGCCTCTTAAATGACTGTTAACTAGACCTTACTGTTGCTGGTGCTACCCTGGCTACACTCCTGCGACTACTGCCACGGCAGCAGTTACACCTACACCATCTGCATCTCTCTCTCTCTCTCTCTCTCTCTCTCTCTCTCTCTCTCTCTCTCTTTCTCTCTTTAAGTTATGCTCTTAGATACTACACTTAAGTCCCTGATCTAGCTTAGAGGGGATACTTCTTGGTAGACATCCTTGGTGTGACCATGTAAGTTCTCTGCTATCATTCCTTCTCTTGGTTCTCCCCCTCTCTCTCTCTCTCTCTCTCTCTCTCTCTCTCTCTCTCTCTCTCTCTCTCTCTCTTTCTTACACAGGGATTTTACAAGGTTAAGTTTAGGGTTCCTAACTTTATTTACAAGCTAAGAACTGTTCCTACATCAGCTCATTAGAAAGCCTTATTATTGTTATGAGACATACAAGTAAGGAACAGGATGAAGTTGGAGCCATACGTGGGCCACCAGTTTCATTTGGTCAACCGAATTTGTTCTGCTGATGCTATTTTGCTGTACGAACATGTTCCAGACTCTATTCGTCCTAAGAATAAATGATCTCATTTGAAGTGATGTTGTGGAGAAGGTTGCAGCTATCTCTCTCTCTCTCTCTCTCTCTCTCTCTCTCTCTCCTCTCTCTCTCTCTCTCTCTCTCTCTCTCTCTCTCTCTCTCTCTCTCTCTCTCACTCACATTATATCCGCATTATATCATAACCGTACAAAAAGGTTTGCGGTGGATACTGCCAAATCAGTTTTCACTTGCTGGGAACACAGGCAAAGGGTAAATCTATATTTGAGCAGTTTGTTGCAACCAGGATGGATGATGACGGTGTAATGTGACCCAGAGAGGCAGTGTGTCAGTGTATTTGCGGTATTGTGGTAGTGTATTGTGGTATTGTTGTAGTGTATTGTGGTGCTGTCCCAGTGTACTGTGGTATTGTGGCAGTGTATTGTAGCAGTGTATTGGGGTATTGTGGCAGTGCATTGTGGTATTGTGACAGTGTATAGTGGTATTGTAGCAGTGTATTGGGGTATTGTGGCAGTGCATTGTGGTATTATGGCAGTGTATTGTGGTATTGTGACAGTGTATAGTGGTATTGTAGCAGTGTATTTGTGGTACTGTGGTAGCATATTGTGGTATTGTGGCAGTGTATTGTAGCAGTGTATTGGGGTATTGTGGCAGTACATTGTGGTATTATGGCAGTGTATTGTGGTATTGTGACAGTGTATAGTGGTATTGTAGCAGTGTATTTGTGGTACTGTGGTAGCATATTGTGGTATTGTGGCAGTGTATTGTGGCATTGTAACAGTGTATTGTGGCAGTGTATTTGTGGTACTGTGGTAGCATACTGTGGTATTGTGGCAGTGTATTGTGGCATTTTAGCAGTGTAATAAGGCACTGTGGCATCGTACTGTGGTATTATAACAGTGTCTATACATTAATAAGACTGGAGGATTCATTACTTGGTCTCATGGCGAGGGAGTAATCAAACTATCAAGGCCAGACAGAACTCTGACCACTAGACTATGCTTGTCTCATGAGGATAGTCCGGCTAGGTCGATAAGCTGTGCAGAGTTTACGTGGCTTGTTGAAACTCTACACTGAGCGAAACATTGTCCCGAAAAAAGTTTCTCCTACTTGGAGTCTACCTGGAGGGCGTTCTTGAGGTCAACTCCCCCACAGCCCATTCCTTGACCAGGTCTCCCTGTGGAGCAGGGCCTGATCAACCAGGCTGTTACTGCTGGCCGCACGTATTCCAACATAAGGCAGGTATGTGAGTCACTGTAAGGCTCGTCATATGAGTGAAACTCATCGCGTGAGTAAGAATCGGGTCTTCCACGGAGGCTGCTGTCTTCAGGAGAGTGAGTTATCTCTGTATTCGCTTGAAGAAGTCTGCAACGCTGGCGAAACGTTTCGTCAGTAAAGATTCCTAGTGCAGTATGTGAGTTTCATTCCATTCTCTCACCTAGTTATAATCAGCTGGTAGTACTCGCCTAATTGGGCTTGCAAAGGTCGAGTCACAGCTCCTTGTGATTCAACAATCGTTGGCACTATTAGCTCCTGGCATCCTGGGGGTTGTCATACCTGCTCTTGAAACTGTGTATTGTGTTTGTCTCTGTCGCTCCCACATCGACGTAATGTTGCACACCAGTTTGCTTCTGCGTGGGGGATTGAGTGGGGATTACTAATCCCTTACAAGCACATCACTGTATTGGGGGAGGGAGAGGGAGGGAGGGGAAGGGGGATTACTAATCCTTTACAAGCAAATCCCCGTATACGTGGGGAGGGAGAGAGAAAGAGATTGGGGGGAGGGGGATTACTAATCCCTCACAAACACCACTCGGCGACCCTATAAGCCCATAAATCTTTAGTCAGTAATCCCGAGAGCAATATTTTTGCCCGGTGGGTAATCTATGTGTTCGGATTTTGAATCCTCGTTCCCATTTCCCTGTTCATAACTATTGTGCAGCCCCACTGTTGATGCTATTCTGCCTCTCTCTCTCTCTCTCTCTCTCTCTCTCTCTCTCTCTCTCTCTTACACAGGGTTTTACAAGGTTAGGCTAAAGATTCCTAACGATTTACAAGCTAAGAGCTGTTACCTACATCAGCTCATTTGAAATCTCTCTCTCTCTATTGGGACAGCGTTTCGCCCTAGATAGAGGTTTGTTATGGTTCCTCCCCTATGTACAGAGCTTTGTCAGATCACGTTTCTCTCTGTGTAGAGCTTTGCCAAGTCACATTTCGCTCATGCAGGGCCATTTCCCAAACAGGGAATGAAGTTCTTTAAAAAAAAAACGGCCTGCCAAAAAATACCCTCGAAAAAGGCTTATCATACAAACAGTGTTTTTGGGATCTTCTCGCAGCACCGTCATGAGTCCAAAATTTTCTCTTTTTCTGAAAAAATAGTCCCAGGGGAGACTATTTCTTCCTCAAGTCTGCCCAGGAGAGATTTAGAGACCAGACCACAAGGTAGAAGAGGCGAGAAAGTGTGAAAGAGAGAGAGAGAGAGAGAGAGAGAGAGAGAGAGAGAGAGAGAGAGAGAGAGAGAGAGAGAGAGAGAGAGAGAGAGAGAGAGAGAGAGAGAGAGAGAGAGAGAGAGAGAGAGACTAGCTCTAACTTACGAGAATATTTTTCTCAGAAACACTCTTAGGTAGTTCACATTTCTGAATATCTTGGGTGCATAAACAGGCGAACTTTACATGAAAACGCTATATACAAATCAAGCTTCCATTTACGACATCGTTTCGCTCAAGCTGAAGTGCCACCTTTCGCGAAACCTTGCCAGAATACAAGTTCTCTTGGTATACCCCCTCTATGTAGCCTCTTGACCGTCACTCCAATTTATCCTGGGATACCTGGAATTAAATCCTACTAAGATAGCATCTACGACTCTCTCTCTCGAGTTAAAACTACTTCAAAACTCGGCATTAAATAGTAAACAGACGGAATCCAAGACTGTTAAAACAGTTTTAAAGGTGTTTAAAAGAGTTCGGGGCTTGTATCGTAGGATCGAGAATTGCTGGAAACTTACCCGACATATTTTTTTTCAGAATTTAGGATTAATAAAGAATCAAAGGTTTTAGAGACAATATTGAGATTATTACAAAAGATTCAGACTGTTAAGAGCAGTCTGAGACTGTTAATTAAAACAGTCTGTTAAAACAGTCGCAGACTGTTAAAACGACGATACAGGAAGTGGAAATAAGCGATAGCACTACGAAGTTATTTTTAGTAGTGTTAAGACGTCCGTGTTCGTCAGC
>NC_069472.1:25969107-26044107 GCF_026875155.1 Cherax quadricarinatus
AACCTCTTACAAGATGATCAGGGAACACCAACCTCTTACAAGATGATCAGAGGAACACCAACCTCTTACAAGATGATCAGAGGAACACCAACCTCTTACAAGATGATCAGAGGAACACCAACCTCTTACAAGATGATCAGAGGAACACCAACTCTTACAAAGATGAGGAACACCCAATCTACAGTATCAATGAACTACCAATCTATTGAATGATAGGAGACAAGGCTTCTTAAAGATGATCAGGCACCAATCTTAAAATGATCTAGGAGAACATCCAACCTCTTCGTATCTCACTCACCTCTTACAAATATACAGTAGGAACAAATCTACAAAAGATGATTCAGAGGACACAACTCTTACAAGCATATCAGTGGAACCCAACCCTCAAGAGTCATTGACACCTGACTTTACAAGATGAACGGAGGAAACACCAACTCACAAGATGATCAGAGGTTTAGTATGATCAGGTAGACCCACACTCTACTTCGGACCCACCTCAAAGATAGGAAAAACCTCTTAGGGAAAACTTATCAGAGAACAAACCTCTTAGTAAAAACCTCTTAAAAGTTCAGATGGAACCCACTCTTACAACGATGTCAGGGGAAACCCTCTACAACGTTTTGAAGCTTATCACAACCTCTTTAAAATCTTGAAAACCTCAAACCTCTTAGAGATCAGGGACAAACTCTGCAAATATCATGAAAACCTCTACAAAATCATGGAAAACCTCTGTAAAACTGTAAAATGCTAATCTTAATGATCAGGTACTCCACGCTCTTCGAATATGATCTAGAAACACCAAACTCTAAAGTATCATGAAACACCAACTTTTACAAGATATCAAGAACATCAACTATTACAAGATTGATCATGAGAATCACCAACCTCTTACAAAAATGATCAGGAGTAACATCAATATCTACAAGGGAAAGAATTACACATATCTACAGTAATTGCTTCTCTAATCTATTGCACTGAAGGGAGACGAGGTTCTTGAGAATACTCACAGGCTTCATATTTTTAAATTGCATCTTGGAGTAACATCTCTTCTTCTCCTCTCTCTCTCTCTCTCTCTCTCTCTCTCTCTTCTCAAATATTTTACTTACGCATATGTGAAGTAAATGCACAAAAAATCATTCTAATTTGTGTTATTCTTACTGCATTCACGTGGAAGCGCTAGACCCGTAAGAGTCATTTGTCCCCTGAGTTTGAGTTGAACGGTAGTCGAAACGAGCCAAATCCAGCAGTGATGTATCAGAGGTGTGTAGTAGCTCTGGCTGTTCCTCTCACACGTCTCGCCCCACCTCAGCTAGGAAAAACCTCTTGGAAACCTTTTAGAAACCTCTAGTAAACCTCTTGTAAACCTCTCGTGAACCTCTTTGAAACCGCTCGGAAACCTCTCTAAAACGTTTTGTAAGCTTTCTGTATACCTCTTGTAAATCTTTTGAAAACCTCTCGGAAACCTCTTAGAGACCTCTCGGACACTTCTCGGCAAATTCTTGTAAACCTCTAACAAACCTCTTGGAAACCTCTGTGAAACCTGTAAAATGTGCTAATCTTGATTCATCTTTCTCGTTCTTCCGAATATTTGTATCTAAAACACTAAACTGTATATTTATTCCTATTTTAATAATTATATATATATATATATATATATATATATATATATATATATATATATATATATATATATATATATATATATATTATATATATATATCGTGCCGAATAGGTAAAACTGGTCAATTAGCAAGAACTCATTTAAAATTAAGTCATTTCTAAAATTTTATCTTATATGTTTAAAGATACATATTTTTCATTTATGTTAATGTAAAAATGAATAATTTTGTACCAAAAAAGCTTAGGAAACTTACCTAACCTTATTATAATAAGCGCAATTAAATTTTGCCTAATCCAATTAAATATATTTTATATAAGTTTACAATAATTTAATAATAAACAAACATAATGAAATATATTTTTTTTCGTTTGATTCAGAATGATTTTTGCGAAATTATTGCATACACAAATTTTCGCTTGCCCTATTAGGCAAGAAGTGCATTGCTATTTAAGCCAAAATCGCAGGTTTTACTTATTCGGCACGACATATATATGTGTAAAAATTGCAAACAAGCGATGGATGATTCAAAACAACCATGCAGGGAGTTGAAAGATAGCTGTCGGCCTGTCGAGGTGCAATCAACACATCATCCGGAGCTTGCAATGTAGCAGAAATAGTAGGAAGTCCAGGTAGATGCGTTCAAGGGAACCACTCTATCTAGAATGAAATGACATCAGGCAGATCAGTGTCAGGTGTCAGAAAGATAAAGGCAAGAGACTGAAAACAGTAGCAGTAGAAGCATATAGAAGGCCATAGACATTAAACATTTAGTAGTGACCCAGCGACCCCATCATATGTGACATGACAACTATCACACAAACATGCCGTCAAACTTCCTCTCGTAACATTACAAAAGATTTTAATATTCTAATCTCAAAGGTATCTGGTATCTATTAGTTGGGAAAATTCCACCACATACAAACAAAATGAGGAAGCAGCATAAGAGGGGAAAACCTCTTCTATTTTCAGAGGCTGGTCCAATTTACCCTCAGGTAAATGCTGGTTTATCCTTAAGCTTGACTGGGAGCAGCAAATGATACTCAATTCATCAGTGTAGAGCTGCACTTACGACTATCCAAGGAATTCAGGTACGAATCCTGCTTGAGAGTGTGTACAGTGCCTTCCATTATAAAGTTTGAATACGTCGCCACTATTATTATATAATGAACGTTTATCATGTTTTATAATTGCCGATTTTACAATATTTCGTCCAAGCCAAGAGGAACAATGAACCAAGACTCTGGCTTCTGTCCAATCTGAGGAATTACTGCAGACTCTAATGTGACTTAAGATCGCATTTGATTCCTGTGCAGTTCATATCGAATATTGGTGTTGTGACATCCTGAGATCTAGAGGTTTGCTGGTCTGTCCCATATAAGATAAGTAGCAGCAGTAAAAACCGATCCAGTAGACACCACCAACATAGTGTTGACGAGAATTCTTAATCAAAATGCTTTTAACATTCCGTGAATTCTTAAAAAGTACTTGTCTACTGAATCTTTTTGGGCATCTGGTAGAACAGATAAATTCTCAATGTATGGGAGAACTAGCACGTTTTTGATATGAGGTGCTATCCTGGGTTCAGTCCTATGATAAGTTTTTCTAGCAGCCAACAAAGCTGATTCTACAAACTCCTTAGGGTACCCCAGTATCGTGTCAGTATCAGATATTGGTGGCCTTCCTATATACTGTAAACTTGAATTTTCTATTTCACACATACACACACACATACACACACACACACAGTCATGGAGATTGACTGGGAAAACCTGGAGCCCCATGGGGGTCCCGAAACATGGAGAGCCAAGATGATGGATGTGGTACTGGAGAACCTCATGCATCAACATGTTAGAGACACTACCAGAGAGAGAGAGGAGAGGATGAACCAGCAAGACTGGACCTTGTATTCACCTTGAGTAGTTCGGACATCGAGGGTATCATGTATGAAAGGCCCCTGGGAGCTAGTGATCATGTGATTCTGTGCTTCGACTACATAGTTGAGCTCCAAGTGGAGAGAGTAGCAGGAATAGGCTGGGAAAACCCAAACTACAAAAGGGGGGGAACTACTCAAGCATGAGGAACTAACTTCCTTCAAGACATTCAGTGGGGAGGGAACTGACAGGAAAACCAGTACAAGAAATGAGGGGACTATGTGGAAAACAAAATGCAAGGAGGCAGAGAGAGGTTTGTTCCCAAGGGAAACAAAAATTTAATGGGAAGAACAGAACGAGTCCTTGGGTTTTCCCCCCAAGGTGTAGGGAGGCAAAAACTAGGTGTACTAGAGAAGGGAAAAAGGGTTTACAGAAGACAGAGAACTCAGGAAAATAAAGAAATTAGCCGAAGAGCCAGAAACGAATATGCACAGATAAGAAGGGGGGCTCAGAGACAATATGAAAATGACATAGCATCAAAGTAAAGACTGACCCGAAGCTGTTGTACAGCCACATCAGAAGGAAAACAACAGTCAAGGACCAGGTAATCAGACTGAGGAAGGGTGATGGGGAATTCACAAGAAACGACCGGGGAGGTATGTCGGAGCTCAACACGAGATTTAAAGAGGTATTTACAATGGAAAAACCCGTAGGACTCCAGGAAATCAGAACAGGGGGGCACACCAGCAAGTGCTGGGGTGAGGTACATATAACCAAGGAGGAGGGGAAGAAGCTGCTATGCGAACTTGACACCTCAAAGGCGGTGGGGCCAGACAACATTCTCTCCATGGGTCCTTAAAGAGGGAGCAGATATATTGTGTGAGCCATTAACAAAGATCTTCAACACATCATTTGAAATGGCAACTCCCTGAGGTATGGAAAATGGCAAATGTAGTCCCAATTTTTAAAAAGGGAGGGCAGACTGAGGCACTAACTACAGACCTGTATCACTAACGTGTATAGTATGCAAGGTCATGGGAAGATCTCAGGAGGAGAGAGGTGGAGCCCTGGAAAGAAAAAAAGTGTATAATTGACAACCAGCACGGTTTCAGGGGAAGGAAAATCCTGTGTCACAAACTACTAGAGTTTTATGACAAGGTGACAGAAGTAAGACAAGAGAGAGAGGGGTGGATCGACTGCATATTTTTGGACTGCAAGAAGGCCTTCGACACAGTTCCTCACAAGAGGTTACTGCAAGCTAGAGGATCGGGGCACACATACAGGAAAGGCACTACAATGCATCAGAGAATACCTGAAGGGAGGCAACAACGAGTCATGGTACGCGACGAGGGGGTCAGAGTGGGCGCCTGTGACAAAACGGGGTTCCACAGGGTCAGTCCTGGGCCTGTTTTGTTCTTTTGGGTTTTGTGAAAAGACATAACGGAAGGGATAGACTTCAGAAGTTGTCCTTGTTTGCAGATGATGCGAAGTTAATGAGAAAATAAAATCGGATGAGGATCAGGCAGGACTACAAAGAGACTTGGACAGGCTACAAGCCTGGTCCAGTAAATGGCTCCTTTAATTTAACCCTGCCAAACGCAAAAATCATGAAGATTGGGGAAAAGGGGAAAGAAGACGCAGATACAATATAGTTTAGATTGCCAAAGACTGCAAACCTCACCAAGGAAAAGATCTGGGGTGAGTATAACACCGAGCATATCTCCTGAGGAGCACATCAATCAGATAACTGCTGCAGCATACGGGCGCCTGGCAAAACCTACGGATAGCGTTCCGATACCTCAGTAAGGATTCGTTTAAGACTCTGTATACCATTTACGTCAGGCCCCATACTGGAGTATGCAGCACCAGTTTGGGATCCACACCTAGTCAAGCACGTCAAGAAATTAGAGAAATTGCAAAGGTTTGCAACAAGACTAGTCCCCGAGCTACGGGGGGTTGTCCTACGAAGAAAGGTTGAGGGAAATCGGCCCTGACGACACTGGAGGACAGGAGGGTTTAGGGGAGACATGATAACGACATATAAAATACTGCGCGGAATAGACAAGGTGGACAAAGACGGGATGCCAGAGATGGGACACAGACACAAGAGGTCACAATTGGAAGTTGAAGACTCAGATGAATCAAAGGGATGTTAGGAAGTATTTCTTCAGTCATAGAGTAGTCAGGCCATGGAATAGCCTAGAAAGTGACGTAGTGGAGGCGGGAACCATACATAGTTTTAAGGCGAGGTATGATAGAGCTCATGGGGCAGGGAGAGAGAGGACCTAGTAGCAATCAGCGAAGAGGCGGGGCCAGGAGCTATGAATCGACCCCTGCAACCACAAATAGGTGAGTACAAATAGGTGAGTGCACACACACACACACACACACACACACCACACACACACACACACACCACACACACACACACACACACACACACACACACACTGCCAGAATCTCTCTGCTGGATTTACTCGGCTGACGATTATTATTCCTGGAGGATCTGAGAGTGAGATATTACCATTGAAGGAGAGTGAAAGTTTTAATGCTCTCCTTTGCTCTCTCTCTCTCTCTCTCTCTCTCTGGTCCAGCTCCTGTTCATTAACCAGACTCTCTGCTATCTCTTCTCCGCAGCCGTAGTAAAACCTTAGGGAGGGGTACCCCCCGAGGAAGGCGATGGCTCTTGGTCCCAGGAAGTGGAGCTTAAATTTCCTTTTTTGGGGGTCAAACTTTTTCCTCCCGTGATTCGATTTTTTTTTGGTTGGGGGAATGATTATTTTTGAGAAGGCCTGCTGTTGGGCCAGTAGGCCTGCAGGGGTGCTCTTCCTTCTTACTTTCTTATCTCGGTGATTTCCAGTGCAGTGATGGTGGAGGCTCGATCCCCCGTCCGTGTCAGTTAGGTCGCTCTTCATCAAGAACCCCCCTTTCAGGTTTAAATTTTTTCCCAAAATATAGAATAATTTCTGAAAATATTCAACCCCACTCGCATTCATTATTGTAATTGGGGCTCCCAAAACTGACAAAAACTTCAAAGGTGGCAGTCAGTGTTGGGTACGGAAGCTGGGTACTGAAGCTTCGGACTCAGTCGTAATTCAGTACGTACTTTCCCAAAAACAAAAATTTTTAACCATTATGGGAGTGCTAAATCAATTTTATTTTTCCCTTTGAAGCTGGGAAAACTCTCTCTCTCTCTCCTCTCTCTCTTCTCTCTCTCTTCCCCTCTCTCTCTCTCTCTCTCTTCTCGGGCTGACATAATAAACAGGCAAACTTTGAGGATGATAAAAACTGGGGAAGGGAGTGCAGTAATTTCAAGAAAATTGATTGAGCATTCAGAGTGACCCGGACAGTTTGGGACGCGGGCCCCCGAAAAAAGTCAAAAACTTTGAAAAATTGCATATTACAACCTAGGATTTAAAAAGGGCCCTGTTATCCCAGGGGGAATGGGAGCAAATAAAAAAACGTAAAAAAAGTTTGGGATTAAATTATTACCCTTCCCCAATTTAGAACAGCAATATGTCACTATTTTACAGGGGAATAAATATAGTGCACTCCACGGTAAAAAAGGCGGGAAATGGAAGCCACAAAAATAGCGGGGCCGTCCCTTAAAACCCAGTTTTGGGGTTTGGGGAAATGAAAAAGGGCGGGACGGGGGAGAGCGGTATCCAAATAACCTCTGCGTTGCCAATCCCCCCCTTCTTTTTGGGCCCTAAAACCTGGTCCCCTAGTTGAACGAGGGGGCCCCCCTTCATCAACTTTTAGCAACCGGGTTCCCCGGGTTGGGGGAGTAGCCTGGAAAAAATGAGGGTGGTCCATGCGCCGAAAAAAAGGTTCGTACTCTTTGCATGCCCCCACCCCCACCCCCGAGAAGGCCCCAGGTTTAAAGGTCCCACCTCCCAGTGGAAAACCGGGTGGGCCATGGCACGAAAAAAATGGGCCCGCCTATCCTCTCCCCCAAATCCAACTTTAAAATAGAGCTCGTTTTCCCTAGGGGACAAAAGCCCAAACCCAAAAACTCAGAGTGAGACAGCGTCAAAATTGGGCCCAAACTTGGGTTTCCAAAGTTTACAAGCGGGGGGTTGCCCGTTACCCCCTTCCAAAAAAAAAACCCCCCCATATCAGGGGTTTAAAAAAAAGAGTTTAAAAGGGGGGGTTTTCCAAAAATACATCCAAAACCTAAATAAAATATTAAAAAAGACTCTTGACAAAGAGTCTCCCAAAAACATTTTCTTTGCCGGAATTTTTAATTAATTTTTAGGTTGTAGGGCTCCCAGCCTGGCGTCCAACGCAAAAGCCTTGTGTTGTGATTCTTCATGGCTTGGAGATAGACTTAAGGGGGTTGTGACCCACTGAAACTGTGACCACCGGGCGATTTTTGGCCCACTTTAAACATCGAAATGTTCCAAAGCCATTACCAGCGCGGGGGGCTTTTTTTTCAAGGGTTTGGAGTAAGCTCTTGATGTGGTGGAACTTGCGGGAAAAGTATGAAATTTGGGCCCTGCAGCTCCTTTTTCCCCGATTTGTAATAGTCCCGCCCCAACCCCAAAACTCAAAAGCATAAACCCGGGAATAAAAAAGGGTTTTGGAGAAGTCTGGAGACAGGGGGGAATGGGTGCAGAGCACAAAATCTTTTTGCTTTTTTAAAAAGCGTTTTTACAATCTGAGTCCAATTAAAGGGAACTTTATGACGGGTAAGAGAGGTAAGGGGGGGCTACAATATCTGAGAAAATTTCTTACAGAATCTTCTGAAAAATTTCCAAATAGGCCTGGGAAACTTTGAAGAGATTTTATAAATGGGGAAACTGGATATTCTTTAATCAAAAGAACTTTAGCAAGTTTAGGGCAACTTTTTCCCATCCCTTTTTCCATGGCCCTAGAAAAGGGGACCATTTGGCCGGGCCCAAAAAGGGGAAGATTTAGAAAAAAATTAAACTGTTAATTGGGAATTTTTTTAAAAAGGTCTCAAACAAAAGTTTTTAAGTCTAAGTAGGTTTTGTTTCCCAAAAGTATCAGACCCCACAACAATATCATTGGTATGCTGCCGTGCCTTCAAGCCCTTTTAATACCCTGAGGGGATGGTTTCTGGAATGAAGAGGGGGAATTTTTAAATTCGAAGGGGGTAACTGTTACTGAAAAGGGAACCTCCTGGAATTCCCGAAGGCAGAACTTCCTTCGCCTTATCTGTAAAAGGTACCTGTTTAGAAACCCTTTTAAAGGGAGATCTAATTTGGACAAAAAAAAGTAGCCTTACCCACAAAGTAAATTTTAGGGTATCCAGACGAGGAAGGGGGGAAGCTCTGTGTTTGGTGACCTCGTTCACTTTAGGGTTTGGTTTTGTGCACATAAAAAACCCCTCCATCAGCCCTTTTTTACTGGAGGGCAGGGTGAACCCCCATGGACTAGATGACCCCTCCACAAAAACCATGCTTTAAAAAAAAAATTCTACTTCCTGCTGAAGTAGCTTTTGTTTTTCGGATTAGCTCGTAGGGGGAGAGTTAATTGGTTTAGTTTTTCCCCACATCTCATCATGGTAACCAAAACGTAATTTTTTGGCACATCCAAAAAAAATATTAGGATTGACTGTAGAAGCTCATTTTTAAATTTAGTTGCTTGTTTTCAGAAAACCCATCCATTAAGGGGCCCTTAGGTTCCTTAAAGGGGACAGAATTTGGAAAGTTTAGTATTAATTTCAGGATAGAGGGGCAAAGAGTCGATTTCGCCCTAAAGGGGTTAGAGGACAGAGCCCTTTACTGGGACTTTATTGGGAAATGAAAGGCCCTTTGTTTTGGGTTTAAAAGGGGGTAATTTTTTTGTTTTTGAGGTCTTATCAATGGGGAGCTACCAATAATTTAAACAGAAAATCTATTACAATCTGCATAGGTCCCGTATATCTAGCTTTCAAGGTGTGGCCAGGTATAGGTTCCTGCACCAACACCTTGTCTCCTGGATGGAAGGAGGGGAAAAAGGGTGCACTTTTGTCATACCCCCTGTTTCATCTTACTTTGAGTGTTTTAGGTTACCCCGTGGCCAACTCACGTCCCCACCTGAAACCCTTGGGAAGGGGAAACGGGTTGTAGAGTGCTGAGCTTACGTTTTCCCCTCCCATCCACCCTTTTTTTGAGCACCCGAAGAGGCCTCGTACTTTTGTCCCCAAAGATACCCTCAAACGGATAACCCTTTGTAGATCTTGCACCGTCTCTCGAAAGGGAAAACCGCAACAAAGGTGAATTATCCCAATCTGTGGGAAAAGGCATCCCAAAAACTTTATCATTTTTTTTTAATGTCTGGTGGAATTTTTCCAAGGCCCCTTGGGACTGAGGGGATAGGCAGTGGATAATTTGGGTGAATTATCCCAAACCTAGTTAATACTTCCCTAAAGCTTTGGCAGTAAAAGTTAGTACCTTGATCACTTTGTATAGTTTTAGGAATGCCAAAAAAAGAAATGAATTTTGTTAAAGTTTGAAAATTTAGCTTTAGTATTGATTATAGCTTTGGGATCGTTTCCCAGGATATCTGGTTACTTTATCCTTTAATTGTAAAAAAATATAAATTTCCCGGGACTTTGATTGGGGTAGGGGGACCTAAAAAATCTATAATTAAATCTGAAAAAAAGGTTCTCCTCAGCGGGGAAAGGGGGTTGGGGGGTTTGGGGTTTTAAATGGAATGCCCGGTTTTTCCCAACTTGCTGACATTCTGGGCAACACCTAATATGATTCTTCACATCTTTCTTTAATTTTGGCCAAAAAAAATTTTTGTGTTTCTATACAAGGTTTTTGTAATTCCTAAGGGGACCTCCAAAAGGGACGTATTATGAGCATATTTAATATCTGGGTCTATATTTGGGTTGGGAAAACCACTAACCTGTCGTATAATTTTCCGGGCCCTTTTATTCCTTTTTCCGGGTTTAGTTTCAAAACCCAAAAAATCATTTTTTTAAAAATTCATAAATTGAAAGGATGACCCAAAGAGGATTTACCCTGGGGTGCCTTTTAAAAAAACGGGGGGGTTTTAAGAAGGGCCCTTTTGTTGTTCCTTCCCCGGGAAGGGCAGTCCCTCGGGGCCCTTTGGAAAAAGGAATTTTTGGCCAAACCTTTCAACCTGGGAAAAAGGAAGGCTTGATTTGGGGTCTGTTCACTTGAAACTTTCGAGGCTTGGCCCCCTTTTTCCCGGGAAAAACAATTTTGGCTATTTTGAGATCGGAAATTGTCCCAAAGGGTTTTGGTCAAAAAACTCTCAAAAAAAACCCTTTGGGGAAATTTCCCGAGTTATGGCCAAACACCGGGAGAAAGAAAATTAATCATTATAGGTTCAGGAACGAAAATAACAGTAGTAATGTTTTTACCCCGGGAATAAAATAGCATTTTTTATGGGGAAAACCCCTTTTTAGGCAAACCCACAGTCAAGTACCCAGTGTAATATTTGCATGTCAAAAAAATTTTTTTTGAAAGGAACAGAATATATAGCCCTCCTTTTGGGTTCCAATAAAAAAAAGAGGAATTCAAAAAAGTATTCTCTGAAAGGGGTAATTTTTCCCTCTTTAAAAAGTGAGCAATATTTTCCCCGTTTCTCTAAAGGTTTTTTACTTTTTGTTGGTTCTGAGTTTTTTCCCGAAAAGGGAAAAAAGACTTTCGCAAAAATAAGGGGCCATACCTTTTTTTTACTTCTCTTTTGGGGGGGGGGGGGGCCCCCCTGTTACTAGGGATATTTTGAGTTTTTCCCAATGGGGGTTTAGGTTTTTGGGGGGGAGTTGGAAACTGATGTGACCTACTTTATTGCACCTGAAGGGGAGGGCGACAGGTTGCCCTTTACTCCCTGATGGGGTTTTTGGGAAGGGGTTTTTCGTTTGGCTGGTGCCTCCCCTGGGGGTATTGTTGTCGAGAAAGCTCCATAAGTTGTTTGGGCCCCTTCCCCAGGGGGGCCTATGTTGGGAAAGAACGTGGTCACCAGGTGACCCTTGGGTTTGGGTGACGTAGCGCCCCTCCCCCCGGCTGGCACTTATTTTTCCCCCCAAAGTTTTTTCGATCTTGCTCACGCCAGATGTTGAAAAGAGAAGGGCGGGGCCGCTCGGCAAGGAAACGGTTCGGGTTTTGGGAAAGGGATCAGCCAACCTGGCCGCCTCCCAAAGGGAGTGGTTAAGTCACGATCCTGCCCGAAAGAACCCCGAACCTTGGTTCCCCCAGACTCCGGGAGGTTATCAAACAGAAAAAGCTTTCACCAGCTCCCCAAAGTTGAGACACCACTCGTTTTTACCCGTGGTAAAAGCTTTTTGGGTTTTCTGTTTCACAAAACCACCAGGGATTGACCCAAACTGCCCCCCCTTTTTCAAATTTTAAGGTCTTACGATATTTTGCTGGGATACATGGGGGATGCTCCCCAACCCCTGTGGTCTTCACTACTTGAAAAATCAGAGAAATTCGCGTCAGTTAAACGAGTAAAAATTTCCTTTTGCCTTTCCCAATAATGCTGTTGAAAACCAAAAGCTGCCCCGTGCTTTTCCGGCCCCCCTCAAAGGGTCAAGGCCTGATTTTCGAAAACTTTCGAAAAATTGCTCTGGTTCGGGGCCCCATTGAAGCGGGGAAAGCTTTTACTGCTTTTTGTAAAAATTTAAAAACGTTTACAGAAAGCGAAAACTGCCTCCTTTCTCTTTCCCTTTCCCCCAAAATTTTTCCCTTGCGAATGCCTTTTCCCGTTCCCCGTTTGTCCAGGGGTTGGGTTTTTGCCAGCTTTAAAATGCCCAACCCACCGCTGATTCACCTCAAAACAAAACCCAGTGCCCCCAAAACTGACCATTTTGCTCCCTAGGTGTATCATCTTCCTATGCGAGGGAAATAAGGTTTTTGCCCCCGCTCCCCTTAAGGGGGGAGGAGTTTGAAAGTGTCATCTTTCTTTTAAAAAGTATGTCAGCCCTTTAAATGGGAAAGCAGTTGCCCCAGCTGTGAAAAATGCGTTTAAAAGGGGGGAAAAACCCAAAGGAACGAGCAATTTGCCAAAAAACGCGTAGGGACAAAATTTTGGTAGGTTAGCCCAAAATATATGCCGGACACCAGGCGGGCCCCCCGTTGTCTAGGTGCATAAGTTATTCCCCTATGCACAGTACGAATAAAAAAAGTTAAAAACGTTAATTTGAGAGAAAACGCTTAGTATGCACAGTAGATTGCAGAAACGCATACAAACAAAGCCCACTGGGACACAAGATTGACCGTAGCGAAAACGAGCACAATGAACAAGCTGTAAACGAGTGTTTAACGATCACACAAAGCAAGGCTGATCTAAGCAACTGACACGCAAAAAAATTTTTTTAAGCGAAAAACGAAACAGCAAGCTAAAACCCAAAGTTCCTGCTTAAACTTCACCCCCAAGCTAACCGTTTTTCTAAGTCCCGCTCTGGACAGGTACCCATATTAAACCTAGGATTTCAAAATGGCCTGGGTTTTCCCCGGTGTAATGGGAGCAAAAAAAAAACACAGTAGAAAAAATTTTTTAAAACTTAATTATCCTTCACCAATTTTTGAACAGCAATATGTACACAAAGTACATGGAAAAATTTGTTTCCCCTCCCCGGTAAAACAAAAGGGAGAAAAAAGAAGCCACAAGTAGGGGAACCCTGCTTCAACCAGCTTAGAATGGGGAAAGGGAAAAAAAGGCAGACAAGGGGGGGAGCGGTTTTCCACATAACCTCTCGATTTCCAAACCCACCCTTTTTATTGGCTAGAACCTGGTCACTTTGAAAAGACGGGGCCCCATCATCAAAATCTTAGCAAAACCCGGGGTTTGCTTGGGTTGGGGGAGATAGCTGGTTAAAAGAGGGGGTGTCCATGCGCCGAATAAAAAGGGGTTTCGTACTCTTTGCATGGGCCCCAATGCAAAAAAAAAGGGCTTTCTGTAATATTTTTTTATTATTTTTAAATTTTTATTATTTCTTTTATTTTTTATCGGGGGGAGCACTAACCCCCGGGGGAAATTTTAAAAGCTTGTTTCTTTAAAATTTAATTTTTCTCAATCACAAATACAAAAAATTTGTCAATAATATAAACTAAAAACGACAAGAAAGGGTTTTTTGAGTAATTATAAACAACGACCTGAAATGTCCTGAAACGACCCCAAAAGTACGAATGTCTATCACTGAGCAAAATAGCAAATTGAATGGTTGGTTTCAGAACCAGAAATTGCGAGTATAAAAACCCGGAAGCCACAATGAATCTCTGTAATGCAGATAAATGGTTCTGAGAACCGACAGGACTTGTGCAACACTTGAGTGCATTGTGGAAACGTTTCGCCAGTCAGTGGCTTCCTCTTCAGGCTGAGGGACTGATTACCTCAAACTCCTTCCGATCTTCAACCATTCTTCTCTGTATTAGACTGTTGAAGCCACTGTTTGGCGAAACTTTTCCACAATGAAGATAGGCAAGTGTAACACAAGTATCTAATCATCACTCATTATATTGAACTTGTTACACCACATCTTAAAAATGTTCTCCACTTCTGCCTACAAATACATGACAGAGAAAGATGTATTGGAGAGAGTACAGAGAAAAGCGTCCTAACTAGGATCATCACTGATCAATAACTCACAGCAGAGAAGGCCCAAAGCAGTCAACCTTTGCTCTTTTGGGAATCGGAGACTTAGAGATCTCGCTAAAGCCTTCAAGAACATGACCAACTAACCACGGGACGGGTGGAGTTAGAACCCATGGCAAGTGAGGTCGTAAAACTCCAGGCCAGTGCGTTAACCACTCGGCCATCTGGCTACAATAAGATTCATCCAGCTTGGTATATATACACACAATAGGGAGGTTCTAACTCCGCCCGTACTGTGGTCTGTTTGAAGTCGTGTTATTATGATTTAATGAGTTATAAAGAACTGCTTGAAATGTATAAATAAGTAAATATCAGAAATATTGGAGTGTAACTTCGAGGCAGGAGATGCAACACGAACGTATTTAATTTTTTGGGGGGCAACTATATCTATTACAAATGCAAATACTTTTGCAAAATACAGGATTCAGTGAATACTACGCTGAGGCAGACTGTTCAGCAACCGCGTCAACACGATGAATTGAAAACGAGGCGACCAGGTTAATAGCAGTAGACATAGAAGTAGACGGTTGTGTCAGTCGTAGCAGTAAATCGCGTTCACCCGCACCACAGTATCCAGATGTAAAACTAATGGTAACTAGATGTAGAACTAGTGGTAACTAGAAGTAGAACTAGTGGTGACAAGCTGTAGAAGCACTGGTGAAAACATCACTGTGAGTGGCAGTGGAGTAACACCACTAGTTATGGTAGGAACAAAGGCTTGTAACCCCCTCTGTATCTCCGATCAATTCCATGACATACTTCTAGCACGGGCTGATACCTTTTTTTACCACCTTTGTTCAAGACAGTAGTAGCCGGAGGGAGTGGAGTATACCTGGAGTATACCTGGAGTATACCTGGAGTATATCTGGAGTATACCTGGAGTATGCATGGAATATACCTGGAGAGAGTTTCGGGGATCCACCGCTGCCGGCCTGTGACCAGGCCTTGCGATGGATCATATCATGATCAACCAGGCTACCGCTGCTGGCCGCACGCAAATCGACGTACTAACCACAACCCGGCTAATCAGGTACTGACTTTAGGTGCCTGTCCAGTGCCTTCTTGAAGACAACCAGGAGTCTATTGGTAATTCCCCTTAAGTATGCTGGGAGGCAGTTGAACAGTCTTGGGCTCCTGACACTTACTGTGTTGTCTCTTAGCGTACTCGTGGTGCTCCTGCTTTTCACTGGGGTGGGAGGGGGGGGGGGGGAAGGATGTTGCATCTCCTGCCGAGTCTTTTGCTTTCGTAGGGAGTGATTTTCGTGCACAAATTTGGGACTAATCCCTCTAGGATTTTCCAAATGTATGTTATCAAGTGTCCTTCTCGCCTGCGTTCCAGGGAATACAAATCAAGGGACTTCAACCGATCACTATAATTTAGGCGATTTATCGTACTTATGTGTGCCGTGAAAGTTCTCTGTACATTCTCCTGATCTGGTGGGGAGAGATGATGATGATAATAATAATAATAATAATAATAATAATAATAATAATATTTTTATTATATTAAAATTATTATTATTATAATTAGTATTAATAGTAATGGTAGTAGGAGTAGTAGTAATAGTAGAAGTAGTAACAGTAGCAGTAGTAATACTAGTAGGAGTAGTAGTAGTAATAGAAGTAGCAACAGTAATAGCAGTAGTAGTAATAGTAGAAATAGTAATACCATCAGTAATAATATTAGTAGTAATAGTAGTAGTAGTAGTAAAAAAAGAAACATGTCAAAAAACAGTTATATAATAAATAGTAAACAATAATAGCAGCATCACTAGCAACAACAGTAACATCAACGACAACAAAAACAGAACAATATCAGTTTAAGACAAAAGGAAAAAAAAATAATTATAACAGCAGCATCAGCGAAAACAAGAACTAAATCGGAAATAACAAGAGCAACAAGAACAGCAGCAGCAAGAACAGCAGCAGCAAGAACAGCAGCAGTAAGAACAGCAGCAGCAAGAACAGCAGCAAGAACAGCAGCAGCAAGAACAGCAGCAAGAACAGCAGCAGCAAGAACAGCAGCAGCAAGAACAGCAGCAGTAAGAACAAACAGGCGCAAGAACAGCAGCAGTAAGAACATCAGCAGCAAGAACAGCAGCAGCAAGAACAGCAGCAGTAAGAACAGCAGCAGCAAGAACAGCAGCAGCAAGAACAGCAGCAGTAAGAACATCAGCAGTAAGAACAGCAGCAGTAAGAACATCAGCAGTAAGAACAGCAGCAGCAAGAACAGCAGCAGTAAAAACAGCAGCAGCAAGAACAGCAGCAGCAAGAACAGCAGCAGCAAGACCAGCAGCAGTAAGAACATCAGCAGCAAGAACAGCAGCAGCAAGAACAGCAGCAGTAAGAACAGCAACAGTAAGAACAGCAGCAGTAAGAACAGCAGCAGCAAGAACAGCAGCAGCAAGAACAGCAGCAGCAAGACCAGCAGCAGTAAGAACATCAGCAGCAAGAACAGCAGCAGCAAGAACAGCAGCAGTAAGAACAGCAGCAGTAAGAACAGCAGCAGTAAGAACAGCAGCAGCAAGAACAGCAGCATCAAGAACAGCAGCAGCAAGAACAGCAGCAGCAAGAACAGCAGCAGTAAGAACAGCAGCAGCAAGAACAGCAGCAGTGAGAACAGCAGCAGTAAGAACAGCAGCAAGAACAAGTCAGACAGCAAGAACAGCAGCAGTAAGAACAGGCAGCAAGTAAGAACAGCAGCATTAAGAACAGCAGGCAAAGAAACAGCAGCAGCAAGAACAGCAGCAGCAAGAACAGCAGCAGTAAGAACAGCAGCAGCAAGAACAGCAGCAGCAAGAACAGCAGCAGTACGAACAGCAGCAGTAAGAACATCAGCAGCAAGAACAGCAGCAGCAAGAACAGCAGTAGCAAGAACAGCAGCAGCAAGAACAGCAGCAGCAAGAACAGCAGCAGCAAGAACAGCAGCAGTAAGAACAGCAGCAGCAAGAACAGCAGCAGTAAGAACAGCAGCAGTAAGAACATCAGCAGCAAGAAAAAGCAGCAGCAAGAACAGCAGCAGCAAGAACAGCAGCAGCAAGAACAGCAGCAGTAAGAACAGCAGCAGTAAGAACAGCAGCAGTAAGAACAGCAGCAGTAAGAACAGCAGCAGCAAGAACAGCAGCAGCA
Source organism: Cherax quadricarinatus (assembly GCF_026875155.1). Taxonomy (NCBI): domain Eukaryota; kingdom Metazoa; phylum Arthropoda; class Malacostraca; order Decapoda; family Parastacidae; genus Cherax; species Cherax quadricarinatus. Next base: position 25,986,307 of record NC_069472.1, read on the forward strand.
AGAACAGCAGCAGTAAGAACAACAGCAGTAAGAACAGCAGCAGCAAGAACAGCAGCATCAAGAACAGCAGCAGCAAGAACAGCAGCAGCAAGAACAGCAGCAGTAAGAACAGCAGCAGTAAGAACAGCAGCAGTAAGAACAGCAGCAGTAAGAACAGCAGCAAGAACAGCAGCAGCAAGAACAGCAGCAGTAAGAACAGCAGCAGTAAGAACAGCAGCAGCAAGAACAGCAGCAGTAAGAACAGCAGCAGTAAGAACAGCAGCAGCAAGAACAGCAGCAGTAAGAAGCAGCAAACAGAAGAACAGGCAGCAGCAAGAACAGCAGCAGCAAGACCAGCAGCGTAAGAACAGCAGCAGCAAGAACAGCCCGGGAGCAAGAACAGCAGCAGCAAGAAAAGCAGCAGCAAGACCAGCAGCATAAGAACAGCAGCAGCAAGACCAGCAGCAGTAAGAACAGCAGCAGCAAGACCAGCAGCAGTAAGAACAGCAGCAGCAAGAACAGCAGCAGCAAGAACAGCAGCAGTAAGAACAACAGCAGCAAGAACAGCAGCAGTAAGAACAGCAGCAGCAAGAACAGCAGCAGTAAGAACAGCAGCAGCAAGAACAGCAGCAGTAAAAAACCCGCAGCACCAAGAACAGCAGCAGTAAGAACAGCAGCAGCAAGAACAGCAGCAGCAAGAACAGCAGCAGTAAGAACAGCAGCAGCAAGAACAGCAGCAGCAAGAACATCAGCAGCAAGAACAGCAGCAGTAAGAACAGCAGCAGCAAGAACAGCAGTAGCAAGAACAGCAGCAGTAAGAACATCAGCAGCAAGAACAGCAGCAGTAAGAAAGCAGCAGCAAGAAAAAGACAAGAACAGCAAGAAAGAGCAGTAAGAACAGCAGCAGCAAGAACAGCAGCAGTAAGAACAGCAGCAGTAAGAACAGCAGCAACAAGAACAGCAGCAACAAGAACAGCAGCAGCAAGAACAGCAGCAACAAGAACAGCAGCTGAAGGAACAAAGACGTTAATAACATCACGAGCAACAACAAGAGCAGAAGCAACAACAACAATACGCAATAACAAGAAAGAGTAACAAATACAGCAACAACATTAACAACAACAACAAACATAAACAACAACAACGACAGAAAGAACAGCAGCAACAGAAAGAACAGCAACAACAAACAGAAAGAACAGCAACAACAACAGAAAGAAGAGCACCAACAAAAAAAAACAGAAACAACAAGAGAAGCAACAGCAACAACAAGAAAAATAACAAAAATAACAACATCAACAACAAAAATAACAGCAACAACAAAGAAAAAGAATTACAAAGAAAAACAACAACAAACAGAAGCAATAATAACAACAGGAATAACAACAAGAACAACAACAACAAAGCAACAACAGAACAACAACAACAACAGTAACAGCAGCAGCAACAACAACAGGAACACAAGTCAGGGTAACAACAACAACTGCTGCATCAACTTTAAACCGCAACTGTCTCAACAGCAGGTGCTGTTAAAAACGCTGTAAGAAAGGTATTACACCAAAAGAAAATACAGCACTTGATGGAAAATACAACACTTGCTCAGACATACAGCACTTGCTGGAAAATACAGCACTTGCTGGAAAATACAGCACTTGCTGGAAAATGTAACACTTGCTCAGATATACAGCACTTGCTGGAAAATGTAACACTTGCTCAGACATACAGCACTTGCTGGAAAATACAGCACTTGCTGGAAAATACAGCACTTGCTGGAAAATACAGCACTTGCTGGAAAATACAGCACTCGGAAAATACAGCCTGCTGGAAAATACAACACTTGCTCAGACATACAGCACTTGCTGGAAAATACAGCACTTGCTGGAAAATACAGCACTTGTGCTGGAAAATAAAGCACTTGCTGGGAAAATGTAACACTCGCTGGAAATACACACTTGCAGGAAAATATAACACTCGCTGGAAAAGAAAGGTTCAGAAGTGCAGCTCATTTTTCCAGACTACAAATGTCTGTGCAATTGTTTTAAATCGAAAATTCACAAAACTAATGTTATTATTACGTCTATGTAATTATAACACATATAAATTATGTACATATGGTATATATGTATGAATATTTAGAATATATGAATAAAGACAATAATTTCAATAACAACAATTACATAAAAGTAATAATAACGAAAATATTAATAATAAAGGCAATAATAATAAGAATAATAATAATAATAATAATAATAATAATAATAATAATAATAATAATAATAATAACAGAAAGACCTTTGCTTATAATGCTGAAATCATTCAGTCAGAAATAAATGTAATGTTCATCTATCTGCTTGATCATAACATAAATTAAAGCATTTCAGTGGCACCTGTGATTCAATATGATGAACCCGTGTACTGTAAGTTATGTATATATATATATATATATAATATATAATATATATATATATATAATATATATATAATATATATATATATATATATACTATAATAAATATATTTGCATTTTAGTGTGTAATGAGAGGATAAGAGGAGAGAGAGAGAGAGATCCAACATTCAACATTCTACTGTTTTAAACTATAACAGTACAACAAGTAGTTGGGTTAAAGTCCCTTGACAAAAATTTCAGCCAAACTTTCCATCCGGTGGAATTGCCTGGCAGTCCAATATCGCAGATTCAATTTCATGGTGCTCGCAGAGTGTCACTCTATAACAACGTCCCCGTGTGGGCTACAACTACATCTCACAAGCTACACTTTAAAACTGTCTGTGTTCACTTGCAACCCTCTTTAATAAGTGTTAATAACAGCTAGCTTGAGAAATACAGGCCATTTAACTTGCACAGGTACTGATAAGCCAAGTCTTTTTTCCTGTACAATGTTAATCTTCTTACGAAATTCTGAGCTTAGGTTTAATTTATTCATCTTGTTGTTCACTTAGAAATGGGGGTTACTTTGAAGTGGTTTCGAGATTGTTTTTTCCTTCTTTGAAACTTTTCGATATATAGCTTAAGAATACATCCCATTCATCGGCTTTTTTTTTTCAAATTTTTTCAATACTGGTGTAATGTAAGTAGGTAAAAGTTTCATCATTAATGACATGTCAGGATGCTTATGATCACTCTTATTAGACCATCCTTCCCAATTTTGGTTTCGGTGTGAATGCGTTTTTTTTTTGAAACGGTTTCAAACGTCGCGACATTGATGTATCTGCCTAGATAATTTTAAAATTATTACTGGAAGTGCTGGGACCTAAAAAAAAATTTTTTTTCCAACTGTATAATTAAAATTCATATATTTTTTTTAACATAGCCTTAACGTCATTTTCTGCTCGGTTATTACCTACGTAACTTTGACCTTCTGCAGCTTATACTGAACTTATAACTTATTACTTTTGTTTATACGTCTCAGTCCATTGGTCTGTCTGGCCCACCAGGAGGGTGTCCATGACTGTCGGTGAGACTGCTGTGACAGTAGTCACCTAAGGAGGCAACGTATGTCAGTTCAATACCGCCTTATAAACTCCGGGAGGATTGGCCAATAACCGCTAAGTCCTAGGGTACATGGAGAACACAGAGGTCAGGTTATTAGACAATCCTTCTCCTCAGTTCCTGAAGAAAGAAAGTCTTCTATATCAGGTATTACATGCAGTAGTTTGTTTAAAGGCTTCTCTCCTCCCGATACTGCGGAACTGGGGTGTGGAGTATCTAGTTGATTTGTGGAGCGACTATCTAGTTGTTTTGTGTGAGTGACTATCTAGTTGTTTTGTGGAGTGACCATTATTGTTTTTTGGAGGAGTGACTACTCTAGTTTGTTTTGTGAGTGGCTATCTAGTTGTTTTGTGGAGTGACTATCTATTGTTTTGTAGGGAGTGACTATCATCGTTGTTTTGTGGAGTGACCCTATCTAGTATGTTTTTGTGGATTGACTATCTAGTTGTTTTGTGATGACAATCTAGTTGTTTTGGGAGTTACATCTAGTTTTTTTAGGTGGAGTGACTATCAAGTTGTTTGTGTGGAGTGACTATCGGTAGTTTTTTTGAGATGACTATCTATTGTTTTGCTGGAGTGACTATCTAGTTGTTTTGTGGAGTGACTATCTAGTTGTTTTGTGGGAGTGACTATCTAGCTTGTTATGTGTGAGTGACTATCTAGTTGATTGTGGAGTGTACTATCTAGTGTTTTTGTGGAGGTGACTATACTAGTTGTTTTGTGGAGAGACTATCTAGTTGTTTTATGTGGAGTGGACTAACTAGTTGTTTTGTCTGGAGTGACTATCTAGTTGTTTGTGGAGTGGCCAACTAGCTGTTTTGTAGAGTGACTATCTAGTTGTTTTGTGGAGTGTCTATCAAGTTTTTTTGGGAGTGACAATCTAGTAGTTTTGTGGAGTGACCTAGTTGTTTGGTGAGTGACTATCTAGTGTTTGGTGGAGTGACAATCTAGTTTTTTTTGGAGGAGTGACTAGTTGTTTTGGTTGGATTGACTAGTCTAGTTGTTTTGTGGCGAGTGACTATCTAGTTAGTTTTTGTGAGTGGCTATCTATAGTTTGTGAGTGACTATCTATTGATTTGTTGGAGTGATATCTAGCTGTTTTGTGGAGTGGCTGATCTATTTGTTTTGTGGCAGTGACTAACTATTGTTTTGGTGGAGTGACTATCCTAGTTGTTTTGTGGAGTGACTATCTAGTTTGTTTTGTGAGTGACTATCTAGTTGTGTTAGAGTGACTATCAGTGTTTTTGTGGGAGTGACTATCTAGTTGTTTTTGTGAGTGACAAACTAGATGTTTTTGTGAGTGCTATCTAGCCTGTTTTGTGGAGTGACTATCTAGGGTTGTTTTGTGGAGTGGCTTATCAAGTTGTTTTGTGGAGTGACAACTAGTTGTTTTGGTGAGATGACTAGTTGTTTTTGTTGAGTGACTATCTAGTTGTTTTTGGTGGAGTGACTATCTAGATTGTTTGTGGAGTGACTAGATGTTTGTGGAGTGACATCAAGTTGTTTGTTGAGTGACTATCTATATTGTTTTGGTGGAGTGGCCTATCTATTTGGTTGTAGTGATCCTTTAGTTGTGTTGTATAATACTCATATCTAGTTTTTTTGTCGTGTATGACTAGTAAAGTGTCTGCTGTAGCCCCTGAAAGTTACTGCAAGGAATCACCTCCTAGTGCCCACTTTGCCTCTGCTCTACTGTGTTATGACATTAAAACATATTGTCCCAATTGTCCATCCACGGAATAATGTTTTTTTTTTTTTTTATTTTTCCTCCGTTTATGTTGCTTATTGGTCTGGTTGTTTGTGAAAATTGATCAGTAACTGCACAGCATTTAACCGCCTGTGGAGTGTGTCTATCCAGACACCAGGACTCTCTCTTTTTAATCTCACAGCAGCAACACTAGACTAACGGAATTTCTGCCTTTTATCATTTCTGTTTTTAATCGTTTCTTTTATTCTTCATTTTTAAATGTCATAGTAAAATAAATGAGTTATACTGCAGATTACACACACACACACCACACACACACACACACATCCCCACACACACACACACACACACACACACACCACACGCACACACGCACACACACACACACACACCACGTGTACACTAAATCCATCAACATCACCCTTTTATTTTGGAAAACAAGTTACCAGCAGTCTAGCACAATTTCAACATATCAAACCCATATAACATTCGTGAACATTTAAACAAACTGACAATAATTATCGAGGAAACTTTTGAACAACACTGCTTAGCACCACACACACACACACACACACACACACACACACACACACAGAATCATAAGTCAACAAGCACAGTAAAAAAGCAACTGCTCTCAAGCCCGATAGCTCGAGTTGAGTTATTCTAATCAAATTACAACAAAACTAATGTGGCTAACACTAATATGATCAAAGGCTCACAAAGTACTTCATAAGAAGAACATGTTGCAGTAACCTGAAAAAAACAACCCTATGGCCAAAATACATATTTATATATATATAAATAGATAAAATATATATAAATATAAATATATATATATATATATATAATATATATATATATATTTATTATTATTACACTGGCCGATCCCACAGACAAGGCAGGGTGGCCCCGAAAAAAGAAAAACTTTCACCACATTCCACTCATCTCTGTCTTGCCATAAGGTGCTTTACACACAGTTTTTAAACTGCAACATTAACATCCCTCCTTCAGAGTGCAGGCACTGTACTTCCCATCACCAGGATCTCATTCCGGCCTGCCGGTTTTTCACCTAACCCCCTTCATAAATGTTACATTTGCTCACACTCCAACAGCACGTCAAGTAATAAAAACCATTTGTCCCATTCACTCCTATCAAACACGCTCACGCATGCCTGCTGAAGTCCAAGAGCCCCTCGCACCAACAAACCTCCTTTTACCCTCCCACCCCTCTCTCCAACCTTGTCCTAAGGCCGACCCCCTACCCCCGCCTTCCTTCCACTACGACTGAAACACTCTTGAAGTCATTCTGTTACGCTCCCTACTCTCTACGTGTCCGAACCACCTCAACAACCCATCCTCACCCTCTTGACAACAGTTTTTGGTAATCCCGCACCTCCTCCTAACTTACGAACTACGATATCTCTGCATTATATGCAACACCACACATTGCCCTCAGACATGACATCGGGGGCCGTACCACTGCCTCCAGCCCTTCTCCCTCGCTGCAACATTCATACACCCCATGCTTCACAACCCATATAAGAGCGTTGGTAAAAAACTATACTCTCATACATTCCCCTCTTTGCCTCCAAGGACAAAGTTCTTTGTCCCACAGACACCTTTGATAGTTCCTTAGTGGCTTAGCGCGTTCTTTTTGATTATAATAATAATAAAAATCCACAGACTCCTAAGTGCACCACTCTCTCTTATTCCCCTCGTCAATTCTATGAATCACCTCATCTTTCATAAGACCCATCCATCCGGTGACACGTCCACCCCAATATCTTGAATACATACACCTCCTCCAAACTCTCTCCCTCCAATCTGATATCAATCTTCATCACCTAATCTTTTGTTTATCCTCATAACCTTACTCTTTCCTGTATTCACGCTTTCATTTTTCTTCTTTGCACAACCTTCCAATTCATCCACCAATCTCTGCAACTTCCTCTTCAGAACTCCGCAAAGCACAGTGTCATCAGCAAAGAGCAGCTGTGACAACTCCAATTTTTGTGTGAATCTTTATCTTTTAAACTAATCCACGCCTCTTGCCAATAACCCTCGCATTTACTTCTCTTACAAACAACCCCCATTATAAATATATTAAACAACCACGGTGACATCACACATCCTTGCCTAAGGCCTACTTATTTACTGGGATTAATTCCCTCTTTCCTACATAACTCAAACTTGAGCCACACAATCCACAGTAAAACTCTTCACTTCTGCTTTTCAGTAAACCTACCTCCTACACCAATACACTTGCAACAACTGCCACATTGCCCCCCTATCCACCCCTTCATATGCTTTCCAAAACATAAATGCCACAAAGACCTCATTAGCCTTATCTAAATACTGTTCACTTATATGATTCACTGTAAACACCTGGTCCACACACCCCATACCTTTCCTAAAGCCTCCTTGTTCATTCTGCATCCTATCTCCGTCTTAACTCTTCATTCACTTTCAATAATACTCTACACCATACACGTTACCAGGGTTTATACCTCAGCAGACTTATCCCCTCTAGTAATATTATTGCACTCTCTTTTATCCCCTTTGCCTTTATACAAAGGAACTATGCAAGCTCTCTGCCATCCCTAGTACCTTACCCTCTTCCATACATTGTTTTTTTATTAAAACAATTTGCACCAACCCACTCCAAAACTATATCTCCCACCTGCTTTTAAATTAATAACATTATCGACTTATCCCATCAAACCCGGCTGCCTTACCCCCTTTCATTTTACCTATCTGCCTCACGACCGTTCCCCACACACTCACAACTGGCTCTTCCCCACATCCTACAAGATGTTATTTCCTTCTTGTCCCTAATACACGAATCACAGCTTCTCCCATCTTCATCACCATTTAACATTCCTCAAAATATTCCCTCCATCTTCCCCATACCTCTAACTCTCCATTTAATAACTCCCAACTCTCCCCTCTCCTATATTTAACTTGAACAAATCCATTTGTTCTCATAGGCATTCTTAACTTGTTTAAATCTCTCACTTCCAAAACTTTTTCTAATATTCAACAAAATTGTTTGATACATCTCACCCAACTCTCTCATTTTGCTCTCTTTTTAACATTGCTTCACCACTCTCTTAACCTCTCTCCTTTTCCTCCATATACTCTTCCCTCCTTGGTGCATCAGCTTCTACATAGTACAAACGTTTCATATGCTAACTTTTTCTCCCGTTACTACTCTCTTTACATCATCCAACCAATCGCTCCTCATCCCTCCCGCACCCACTTTTTTCCTGTAACCACAAACTTCTGCTGAGACACACTAACACTACATTTTTAAACCTAACCCCTTACCTCTTCGATTCCCATTGCCTATGCTCTCATTAGCCCATCATCCTCCAATAGCCTTTTATATCTTAACCCTAACTGCCTCCTCTTTTAGTTTATAAACCTTCACCTCTCTCTTCCCTGATGGCTTCTATTCTCCTTGTATCCCGATCTACCTTTTACTCCAGTGTAAGCTACAAACTAGAAAGTGATTCTGATATATCTGTTGCCCCTCTATAAACATGTACATCCTGAAGTTCTACTCAACAGTCTTTTATCTTACCAATACATAATCCAACAACCTACTGTCATTTTCACCCTACATCATATCTTGTATATTATTTTTTATCCTCAATTTCTTAAAATATGTATTACCTATACTAAAAACCCCTTTCTATATACAACACACACACACACATATAATATATAATAATATATGTTATATATATATATATAAATATATATCTTATTATTATATATAAATATATAATATATATATAAATTATATATAATACATAAATATACGATGAAAGGAATATATTATTTTTTAGGTAAAACAATATTTGTATATATTCAGTAGTATAATGGTTGCTTATTATTTAAGCTTCATTTTAAACAGTGTTAGATGCTAGGTACAGAACCTCCCCTTGTTAGGGTTCATCAGACCCTCGTGCAGTAGAAAGTCTTCAAACTTCATAGACCAACCAAAATGCAGGGATACAAGAAAGATTAAACTAAGATATTCAGAAAACACGAATCTCTCATGGTAATCCTGGGAGAAAAAAGAGAAACAAGCTTTCAGATACCAGCTTAAGAATTATGTATACATACTGAGTGTATGTATGAGTGCTTAGTATTGCATGTATACATGATATTAGGTGAGAGAGAGAGTGCTCCAGTGAAGAGTAAAAACGCTAGCAGGTTGAATAATTGTCTGAGTATTTAACAGGTATTGATGGGAGAGAGAGAGAGAGAAGGAGAGAGAGAGAGAAGGAGGGAGGGAGAGAGAAGGAGGGATGGAGAGGAGAGAGAGAGAGAGAGAGAGAGAGATGAGAGAGAGAGAGAGAGAGAGAGAGAGAGAGGAGAGAGAGAGTAAGAGAGAGAGAGAAGAAGAGAGGAGGAGAGAGAGAGGAGAAGAGAGAGAAGGGAGAGATGATAGATGAGAGAGAGAGAAGAGAGGAGAGAGAGAGAGAGAGAAGAGAGAAGAGAGAGAGAGAGAGAAGGAGGGATGAGAGAGAGAGAGAGAGAGAGAGAGAGAGAGAGAGAGAGTGAGAGTAGAGAGAGAGAGAGAGAGAGAGAATGGAGAGAGGAGAAGAGAGAGAGAGAGAGAGAGAGAGAGAGAGAGAGAGAGAGAGAGAGAGAGAGAGAGAGAGGAGAGACCATGTCGCAGCTCCTGTCAATCACTGGTAAGTCCTTGTAGACAATAATCTCAAGAACAAATGACAGATATCTTTGACTACCACTCACTACTTAGTGATCGTCAATAATGGCTTTCAGAAAGTGGTTACTCTTGCTGCTGACTCTGTTGTTAATAAAAAACCTCCCTCCCACTAAGTGGCACCATCACTGTGATTATCCAAAGTCAGCTGGTGGTAGCACTGGGAACATTGCTGCGCTTTCCGACGACCGGTGTGGCACCAGTTCTCTTAGAGCAAAACGTCAAGCCCTCTGGGGAATGTGCATGCAAGGCTCTAACGCGCTATAGATCGATGTACTCCTCTCAGGTTGATTACCTTCAGTGTAAGATCTCTAAGTGTAGTCCTCGAATGAATGGAAACTGAATCAGCAAGGCATCCTATTGGGGCAAGCGTTCCACAAGGAAGTGTGCTTTGGGTCCACTGTTATGGAATGTCTACTTCATTCAACGACCTTGCTCATCTCACCCAACTCACATGCATATGCAGACGACAGTACACTTGACATTCACTAATCCAAGAGAAAGAAATGCCCATCTGCTCAAGGCTACATATCAATCACACAGCTGGTAGAGCTATAATCAGCTTTTGGGAAATAAGATGGCAAGTAACATTGGCACCTTAAAAAAAAACCAAATGATGTTCGTCTCTCTAGGCACCATATGATGGTAATGTGCTGGCGCAGTAGTAAGGAAGAATGGACGATTGTTGGCACCTGGAAGAAGAAGTTGAAATCCTTGGGGTGAAAATTTGACTCCAAACTAAACCATGAAGAACCATGTTGTAATCCTTGCAAACAGGCAGCCAGGGAAGCTTACAAGCACTTATCGCCGTATCTCGCACTGCCTTGACAGTAGGGGTTTGCAAGATCCTGTACTGAGGCACAAGTACGAACGCTCACCCGTAACAAGAAACAACAAACCTTGAGTATGCTCCACTTTCCTTGGTTTGCCTGCCCCCCCTCTCACTGCGACTGCTTTACAGAGTAGAAACAGAGCAAGACGTCTCATTCTCATACCTCGCCTGGACTCCATCCTGAATAGATCTGCATTTCAAGCAGAGCCACTTCAACATAAGGAGGGTTGTGGGTGGCCTTACAAGTTATGTACAAGGCCGATATTGTCACAATACCACACTTGGAATCCACTTTCGGAGACAGCGTGAAAGACAAGCATTTATGCCACAAAGACGGGCAGAAAAGCAGCAACTTGTCACTCAGCTCTGGCTGTACCCCTCTCCATGAACATCACCACTACCTCCCTTCCATCTGAGATCATACATACCCAGGATGACTCGAGTATGGATCACATTCGTACAGCATAAATGATGTCAATACGAGATAACGTCAATGATCAAATGAAAAATCTGGCCCCACAGATGGCTCCAACTTCATATCCTGTTCCCTATCTTGTCTTCTCAATAACAAAAATAATGCCTTTTCAATGAGTCTGATGTAGGTAACATCTCTTAGCTGTGCCAATACAGTTAGGATCCTTAACCTGTAATATACTTCAATAAAGCTAGGGTCCTTAACCTTGTCAAACACTGATGTAAAAAAAAAAAAAAAAAATAAAAAAAAAAAAAAAAAAAAAAAAAAAAAAAAGAGAAGGAGAACGAGAGGGAGATATAAAGGATGATGGAGAGAGGATCGAGAGAGAGAGAGATAGAGAGAGAGAGAGAGAGAGAGGAGAGAGAGATAGAGAGGAGAGAGAGAGAGAGAGAGAAGAGAATGAGGGAGGGAGGAGAGAAGAAGGAGGGAGGGGAGGGAGAGAGAAGGAGGGATGGAGAGAGAGAAGATGAGAGAGAGGAGAAGAGATAGAGAAAAGGAGAGTAAGAAGAGAGAGAGAGGGAGAGAGAGAGAAGAAGGAGAGAGAGCGAGAGAGAGAGAGAGATAGAGAGAGGAGGAGAGAGAGAGAAGAAGAGGAGAGAGAGAGAGGAGGAGAGAGGAAGAGAGAGAGAGAGAAAAGAGAGGGAGAGAGAAGGATGGGATGAAGTAAGAGGAGAGGAGAGAGAGAGAAGGAGCGCCTGCGGGCGGGCTGGGCTGAGCTAATGCTTCTTTCTTTCGCGTCGCCGGAGTGGACGGTCCGCTCGCCGGTGCTCGGCGCGCGTCTCGCTCGCTCTCTCGCGTCTCGCTCTCTTGCACTCCTCTCTCTGCTGATCTGCTTGCCGACTCGCCCTTCCACGTTTTCGGTGCCGTTCTTTTCTCTCCGCCGGCGTTCGTTCTGTCTCTCTCGCCTCTCTCTTCTCTCTCTCTCTTCTCTCCTTCCTGTTCTCTCTCTACTCGTCTCTCTCAGTCGAATCGCATCTGCTTACGCCCCGCCTCGGACAATCCGCCCCCAACCCCCCTCCCCCCCATCACCCCCCACAAGGACCACCCCCATTCCCCTCCCCCCCCCCCCCGCGACCCACCACCGCCCCCCTCCTATTAAAGCCCCACCACATCACCAGCTACCCCTCCCCCCCCAAGCACAAAACCCACAACCAGTCCCCCCCTTAACCCCCCACTACGTACCGAGCCACTAACCCACCACACCCAGACCACAGCAACCACTACCCACCACTTACGCCCCGACCACTACCACCGACTACCACCATCACTGCAACCACTGGTACCACCAACTCCCACCACCGCACTACCCACACAACTCACCACCACAGCAATACACTACACCACTACCACCAACCACCACTACCACCCAACCACTACCACCACAACCACCCATTGCAACCACTACCACCACTAACCACCACTCCCCAAACCACACCACCACCACACCACCACCACTGAGACCACTACCACTACCACCACAGCAACCACTACCACCACTAACCACCACTAACCCACCACCACTGACCACCACCCTACTAACCACGCCCACCAATACCACAACACCTGTGCTACCACCCAACCCCTACCACCACTTGCAACGAACTACACCAATTACCACCATTACCACCACTACCCCAACCATCCAGCACCACCACTTACCACCACTACCCCAACCACCACACCACCACTAACCACCACTACTTAACCACTACTACCACCACTGCAATCACTACCACGCCACTAACCACCTACCCCTACCACTACTACCCACTACAACTACTAACTAGTACCACCACTACCACCACTGCAACAGCAACCCCATAACCACCACCACTAACACCACCACCAAGCACCACCACACACCACCACCACCACTACCACCACTACCACTGCTACCGCTACCACCACTATCACCACTGTCAAACCACTACCACACCACGCATCACTACAAACCACTACTACCACCACTACCACCACTGCAACCACTACCACCCCAACCACCACCACTACCACCACACCTACAAGTGCAACCACTACCACCACTTACCAGACCACCACTACCACACTACCACAACTGCAACCACTACTCACCACTACCACCACCACTACCACCGTGCTACCACCTCCCGCACTACCACCCACTGCAACCACTACTACCCCACCATTACCACCACTACCTACCAGCAACACTGCCACTACCCACCACTACCACCCAGAAAACCACCACTACCACCACCGAGCACCATCACAAGCACATACCGACCCCACTACCCCCCTACGTACCCACCACTACAACCACTGTAATCACTACCACCACTAACCAACCTACCCACTTTACCACTACTACCAACCACTAGCCACCACTACCACACTGCAACCTAACCACCTACCACTAGCCGAGCTACAACCCACCACTACCACAACAGCAACCACTACCCACCATCACTACCACGGCAACCCACACCACCACCACTTACCCCACCGACCCCACCACCACCACCACTACCACCACTCAACCACTCACTACCTACCACTACACCACTATACAAAACCACTGTACCACCCTGACTAACCACCACCACAACCACCTCTCCAACCACACCACCACTTAACCACCACAACCACAGACTACCCACACCGCAACCACCACTGCAAACCACTCACCCACCACAAAACCAGCCACCGACTAAAATCACCCACCACCACCACCACTACAGACACCACTAATCGCCACTACTAACCACCGCTATACCAACCACTACCACCACGACCACCCACCACTAACCACCCCACCCACTAATCACCACATACCCCACCACTACCACCACACTGCAACAGTATCACCACTACCACCACCGCTACCACCAACAACCACCACTACTACGCAACATTACCCACCACCACCACAACCTACCACCACTAAACCACCACTACCACCACTGCATTCATTACCACCACTACCACCAATACCACCACTAGACCACCACCACTACCACCAGGCTGCTAACCCCACCACACCACTACCACCACTACCACCACTAAACCACCACTACCCACCATAATACCACGCACTGCCAATCATTAATACCACACCACTACCACCACCGGACAACCACACCACTACCACCACACCACACACCAACCACAGGCAGGCTACCCACCGACGTATACCACCACTAGCAACACTACCCACCACTACTACCACCCACCGCTACCACCACTACCACCACTACCACCGACTAACCACCCACTAACCACTACCACCACTCCCACACTGCCACCACTGCAACCCCTACCGACCACCACTACCACACCAATAACCACACCACTTACACCACACCCACCATACTACCACCACCAGCAACCACCACCACTTCCCATAACTACCCCCCACTAACTAACCTACCACTACTACCACCATAGCCACCACTACAACCTCAACCACTACGCACCACTCATGGGACTACACCACCCCCACCACCACTAACCACCACTGCAACCACACCACCACTACCACCCCACCACTACCACCACTAACCACAACCTGCAAACCACGATACCACCACCACTACCACCGCTAACTTACCACCAACCACTACCACCACTGCAACCACTACTACCACCATTACTACCACTAATCCACCAGCAACACCACGTACCACCACTACCACACAGCAAACCACCACTACCACCCCTGAGACACCATCACTACCGGACCACTAACCAACCACCTACTACCCCCACTAACAAACCATACAAACACCACGTATATCACTACCACCACTACAACCAACCACTTAAACCACTACACCCACCCACTACCACCACTACCACTACTACCATCCCTACCAACCACTACCCCACCACTACCACCCACAGCAACCAGTACCACCACCACTACCACTACTGGACCCAAACCACCCACTACCTTACAACTGCAACCACTACCACCAACCCTACCACTCTGCAACCACTAACTAACCCTACCACCACTACTACCACCACCACCAACCACCACCGACCACCACTCACCACTATACCCCAACCAACTACCACTACTAACCACCACAACAACAACCACATTCAATACAACCACTACCACCACTACCACCACCTAACTACCCTACCACCACCACCACCACTACCTCCACTAACCACTACTACCACCTGCTACCACCACTGCAACCACTCCACCACGACCACCACCACTACACCCGCCACTAGCACCCACCACTACCACTACTTACCACCGGCTACACTCACTACCACCACTACCACCACGTAACCAACCCCCACTATCACCACTACTACCACCACTACCACCACTGCAACCATATCACCCACTACCACCACCGCTACCACCAATACCACCATATACCACCACTAACCTACCTACCACCACTACCGGCACGCACAAACCACCAAACTGCATTCGATTACCCCACCCTGACCTACCAATCCACCACTACCGAACCACCACTACCACCACTACCACCACTGACCACCACTACCACCACTAAACCAAACATTACCACCACTGCAAATCATTACCACCACTACTCACTACCACCACCAAACCACCACTACACCGACCACTACCACCACAATCTTACCACCACAACCACAACTGCACAACCACGTCCACCACTACCACCAACGCTACCACCACTACCACCACTACCACCACTACAACTAAACCCCCACTTACCACCACGGGAACCACTACCACCACCACTACCAAACCACTACCACCACCACTACCACCACTACCACCACTACCACCACCCCTACCACCACCACTTTCCACCACTACCACCACTAACTACCACCACTACTACCACCACTACCACCACCACTAAACCCCCAAAATACACCACCACTAAACCCCCACCACTACCACCACTAAACCCCCACTACCACCACTACCACCACTACCACCACCACTACCACCACTACCACCACCACTACCACCACTACCACCACCACTAACCAACCCCTAACATACACACTAAAAACAAGCAAGATAATACTGTTATTGGAAGTCTTAAGATCAGTTGAGTCTGAGATCGTAATTGAAAGTCAACACTAACGATGTCAGAGGTAACTGACAGTAACGTTGTGATTTTGTGGTGATGTGTGATGTGTAGTGAAGTGTAGTGATATGTGGTGATATGTGGTTATGTAAGTGGTATGTGGTTTGTTTTAGTGATGTGTGATGTGTAGGGGATGTGTGGGGAAGTGTAGTGATATGTGATGTGTGGTGATGTGTGATGAATGTGTGATTGTGGTGAGTTGATGTGTGATGGTGGTGATGTGTGATGTGTAGTGAAGTGTAGTGATATTTGTGATATGTGGTTATGTATAGTGGTATGGGTTTGTTTAGTGATGTGTGGTGAGTGTAGTGATGTGTGGTGAAGGGTTTAGTGATATGTTTTGGGGTGTGGGTGATGGGGTGATGTGGTTAATGTGTGTGATATGTGGTGATGGTGTGATGTTTGGTAATGTTAGGATATGTGGTGAGGGGTTTGTGGTGGATGTTGATGTGCGGTAATGTGTATGAATGAGGTTGTGTGGTGATGTGTGGAAATGTGAAGTGAAGGTTATGTTGGTGATATGGTAATGTTATGATGTGTGGTGATGTGATGATAGGGTTGTTTAAGTTGGTGATGTGTTGGTGAGTGGGGTGAAAATGTGTTGTGTGGAATGTTTGTGATGTGTGTGATATGTGTTGTTTTGGTGAAGGTGGAATTAGTTAATATTTTAAGTTGTTTGTGTATGAGTGTTAATGTTATATTATGTGTAGTGTGGTGATTTGTAGTGATATTATTGATGTGGGTGATTTGGTGATGTTGGTGATATGTTAAGTTTAATGAGGTGGAAGTATAAGTTGTGGGGTTTATTGTATTCGATCGATTGACCGTGGAAATATGGGAAAAGTATGGTGGAAATGTGCCCAGCTGGTGTGTTGATGTACCGGTGACGTGGGGGACTTTAGTCACGAGGTGACGGTGGTGACCATGATGGAGCCCCACCCTCCCAAATTCCACCACTTAAACAGGAAGCCCAAAACCGTCCGGGAGGAAGGGAGGGTAAAATCACACAGCGCCAATCCCTCGGATCAAGAGCCAGCCACCACCCCCCCCAAGGTTGCCACACATCCCCAAATATAATTTTAAAAAATTTCATTTAATAAAATAAATTTATAGAAGACACGTTTTGCCTATATTCATAATAATGACACCCCAATTATAAAAATACCATTTGCAAATAATCAGCGAGCTTTGTGGGATCAAACAAACTGTTTGTGGCCCCTTTGTTGATAATAATTTGTTCAAATGTATTCTGTTGTGCTAAGGAAGTATAGTAGGGAATACAGTAGCCAGCTGGATACAGTAGCCACTGGATGCAGTAGCCAGCTGGATACAGTAGTGGGAGTTCAGCTATGTGCGCTAAACTCGTGTGGGTCATTCCACACTAGGAAATGTGAGGGGTTTGATCCTACACCCCACTACAGTATGTGTGTACACTGCTAGCAGGAGCGTGTGTAAATGCTAGCAGCAGTGGTATGCCCTGCTAAATAGCAGTATGTGTACTGCTAGCAGAGTGTGTGTACTCTAGCAGCATGTGTATTTCACTGCTAGTAGCAGTATGTGTACTGCTAGCAGGAGTGTGTGTACTGCTAGCAGCAGTGTGTATGCACTGCTAGTAGCAGTAATTTTGTACTGCTAGCAGGAGTGTGTGTAAATGCTAGCAGCAGTGTGTATGCACTGCAAATAGCATATGTTAAATGCTAGCAGGAGTGTGTGTACTGCTAGCAGTAGTGTGTATGCACTGCTAGTAGCAAATATTGTAAATGCCTAGCAGGATGTGTGTACTGGGAGCAGTATGTGTATGCACTGCCCAGTAGCATATGTGTACTGCTAGCAGGAGTGTGGTGTACTGCTAGCAGAGTGTGTATGCACTGCTATTTGCAGTATGTGTACTGCTAGCAGGAGTGTGTGTACTGCTAGCAGCAGTGTGTATGCACTGCTAGTAGCAGTATGTGTAACTGCTAGCAGGAGTGTGTGTACTGCTAGCATTTGTGTGTATACACTGCTAGCAGAAATGTGTGTATACTGCTCGCAGGGTGTGTTATCCTGCTAGTAGCAGTGTATAAAGTATACTGCTAGCAGTAGTGTGTATGTGTAAAAATGCTAGCAGTGATGTATCTACAAACCGGGAAGAGCTGTGTATACACGCGCAGAGCAGAGTAAACGTCCGCCATACAGACACTATAACTAGCCAACCTCGCTCACAGATCTCCCAGTTCCACTAGCTTCAAGATGGCGACGCGTTGCAGATTAATGCTAAATAAGTCAGTCATATTTAAAATAGAAAAAGACACATGTGTGTGAGTTGGCCTTCTGGGGTTGTGTATTTTTAAATGTATACTGCGAGAGGCAGCCACATGTGTGTGTGTAAAAATATCTCGGTATACATGTGAGGCACGCTAGGTATGTGTGTGTGTGTGTGTGTGTGTGTGTATACACCGAACCACGTGACTGTAAAGTAAAAATGTATGAAAGACTCGCTCGTATTTGTATGTTGAACATTGGTGCTTGTGTAAATCTCACAGGAAAGAAGAGGAGAGAAAGAGAAAGGAGAAGGAGAGAAAAAGGAAATTAATTAAATTTTTTTAATATTTTTTTCCATATACGCAATCTGTCTTGCTTCCTCCCTTTTATTCTCCTTCTCTTCTTCCTCATTTCTTTTTCCTCTTTTTCCTCTTCATGCTTTTCCTCCTACCCCTTCTGTTCCTTTTCATCCTGTTCCTTTTTGCCCCTCTTCCTCCTTCGTCTTTTTCCCTTCCTTCTTTTTTTAACCATCCTCTTCCTTTTTCTTCTCCTCTTTCCTCCTCCCTTCCCTCTTCCTCACCACTCATCTTTCCATTTCACACATTAAAGACCTTTCCCCGTATTTCTCTCTCTCTCCCCCTTTTATTCATTTTTTTTATCTTTAACCATCCTTAATTGTGACGTCCACCCCTTTCTTCCCCTCATCGTCATTCTCTATCTCCCATTCCTTTCTTTTCCTCCTCTTTTCCTGTTTCCATCTTCGTTAACAATTGAATGTTTGTGTCTATTTTTGTTAAGTAGAAACGAACAGAGGAAGGAAATTGCAAGAGAATGATGAAGAAAAGAAGAAGAAAAGAAGAAGAAAGAGAAAAGAAGAAGAAGAAAAAAAGAAGAAGAAAAGAAGAAAAAAGAAGAAGAAGAAGAAGAAGAAAAAGAAGAAGAAGAAAAAAGAAGAAGAAAGAGAAAAAAGAAGAAGAAGAAAGAAGAAGAAGAAGAAGAAGAAGAGGAAAAAAAGAATCAAAAACATAATAACAAAAGAGAATAGCGAGAACAGGTAAAGAGGAAAAAGTGAATCTAGATACAGATGAAGAAGGGAGGTAAAGTAAGGGAGAAGGGAGAATACAAATAATAAGGGAGGAAGAGGAGTAGGAAAAGAGGGGAAAAAAGAAGAGATATTGTAAGATAAACAGAGAAAGACAATAAGTTTCAATTGAGCAACACTGGCTACACCAGCAGTGTGTTGCTACACAGTGGTAACACCAGCAGTGTGTTGCTACACAGTGGTAATATCAGCAGTGTGTTGCTACACTTTCCTATATGACGGCTACACAGTGGTAACACCAGCAGTGTGTTGCTACACATTAATAAGCATGCTACACAGTGGAACACCAGCAGTGTTTGCTACACTATTCTACAAAACCCTGGAAAACCCCCGGGGTACCATGGTAACACCAACATGTGTTGCTAAATACACTACAGCACAATGGGAACAGCAACACAGTGGAACACCAGCAGTGTGTTGCTACACTATTCTACATGACAGTTACACGGTACCCCCACAGTGTGTTGTACACTATTCTATATGACAGCTACACAGTGGTAACACCAGCAGTGTGTTGCTACACTATTCTATATGACAGCTACACAGTGGTAACACCAGCAGTGTGTTGCTACACTATTCTAATGACAGCTACACATGGTAACACCAGCAGTGTTTTGCTACACATTCCCCACAGACAGCTACACAGTGGTAACACCAGCAGTGTGTTGCTACACTATTCTAATGACAGCTACACAGTGGGAACACCAGCAGGTGTTGCTACACTATTCTACATGACAGTACACAGTGGTAACACCACAGTGTGTTGTACACATTCTAATGAAAGTACACAGTGGTAACACCAGCAGTGTGTTGCTACACTATTCTAATGACAGTTACCCCAGTGGTAAACAGCAGTGTGTTGCTACACTATTCCTATATGAAGTTACACAGTGGTAACACCAGCAGTGTGTTGCTACACTTTCCATATGACAGTACACAGTGGTAACACCAGCAGTGTGTTGCACAACTATTCTATATGACAGCTACACAGTGGTAACACCAGCAGTGTGTTTTCTACACTATTCTATATGACAGCTACACAGTGGTAACACCACAGTGTGTTGCTACACTATTCTAATGACAGCTACACAGTGGAACACCACAGTGTGTTGCTACACTATTCAATGACAGTACACAGTGGTAACACAAGCATGTGTTGTAAACTATTCTAATGACAGTACACAGTGGTAACACCAGCAGTGTGTTGATACACTATTCTTATGAAGTTAAAACAGTGGTAACACCAGCAGTGTGTGCTACACTATTCTTATGAAGTTTCACAGTGGTAAACAGCAGTGTGTTGCTACACTATTCTATGAAGTTACACAGTGGTAAACACCAGTGTGTTGCTACACATCTATTCTGCATAAGTAAAACATGGTAAACCAGCAGTGTGTTGCTACACTTTCCCATATGACATAACACAGTGGTAAACCAGCAGTGTGTTGCTACACTATTCTAATGAAGTTACACAGTGGTAACACCAGCAGTGTGTTGCTAAAACTATTCTCATGAAGTTACACAGTGGTAACACCCGCAGTGTGTTGAACACTATTCTTATGAAGCTACACAGTGGTAACACCAGCAGTGTGTTGACTACACTATTCTATGAAGTTACACAGTGGTAAAACACAGTGTGTTGTACACTTTCCCATATGAAGTTTCACAGTGGTAATACCCGCAGTGTGTTGCTACACTTTCCCAATGAAAGTACACAGTGGTAAACAGCAGTGTGTTGTACACTATTCTAATGAATTTCACAGGGTAAACCCGCATGGTTGCTACACTTTTCCCAATGAAAGTACACAGTGGAAAACAGCAGTGTGTTGCTACACTATCCCAATATGAAGTACACAGTGGTAAACAACAGTGTGTTGAACACTTTCCATATGAATCACAGTGGAACACCCGCAGTGTGTTGTACACTTTCCCATATGAAGTTTCACATTTTATAACAACAGTGTGTTGCTAAAAACTTTCCCAATGAATACACAGTGGTAAACAGCAGTGTGTTTGAACACTTTCCCATATGAAGTTACACATTTGGGAAAACCCGCAGTGTGTTGCTACACTTTCCTATATGAAGTTACACAGTAACACAGCAGTGTGTTGCTACACTTTCCCATATAAGTTACACATGGTAAACAGCAGTGTGTTGCTACACTTTCCCATATGACAGCTACACAGTGGTAACACCAGCAGTGGTGTTTGCAACACTATTCTATATGACAGCTACACAGTGGTAACACCACAGTGTGTTGCTACACTATTCTATATGACAGTTACACAGTGGTAACACCACAGTGTGTTGCAAACTATTCTATAGACAGTACACAGTGGTAACACCAGCAGTGTGTTGGCTACAACTATTCTAATGACAGCTACACAGTGGTAACACCCGCAGTGTGTTGTACACTATTCACATGACAGTTACACAGTGGGAACACCAGCAGTGTGTTGCTACACATTCGCATGGGCTACACAGTGGTAACACAGCAGTGTGTTGCACACTATTCTACTGACAGTTTCAACAGTGGTAACACCACAAGTGTGTTGCTACACTATTCTATATGACAGTTAAAACATTGGTAAAAACCAGCATGTGTTGCTAACACTATTCTCATGACAGCTACACAGTGGTAACACCAGCAGTGGTTGCTACCTATTCTATATGACAGTACACAGTGGTAACACCAGCAGTGGTTTGCACCTATTCTATATGACAGCAAAACAGTGGTAACACCAGCAGTGTGTTGCTACACTATTCTAATGACAGCTACACAGTGGTAACACCAGCAGTGTGTTGCCTACACTATTCCCAATGACAGTTACACAGTGGGAACACCACAGTGTGTTGACACATTCTAAATGACAGCTACACAGTGGTAACACCAGCAGTGGTTGTACACTATTCTAAGACAGCTACACAGTGGTAACACCAGCAGTGTGTTGCTACACTATTCTACATGACAGTTTCACAGTGTAACACCCACATTGTGTTGCTACACTATTCTACATGACAGTACCACAGTGGTAACCACCAGCAGTGTGTTGTACACTATTCTAATACGTACACAGTGGTAAACACCAGCAGTGTGTTGCTACACTATTCTAATGACACTACACAGTGGTAACACCAGCAGTGTGTTTCTAACACTATTCAAAATGACAGTACACAGTGGTAACACCCCGCAGTGTGTTTTTACAAATATTCTAATGACAGCTACACAGTGGGAACACCAGCATGTGTTGCTAAAACTATTCTAATGACAGCTACACAGTTTGGAACACCAGCAGTGTGTTGCTACACATTCTAATGACAGCTACACAGTGGTAACACCAGCAGTGTGTTGGCTACACTTTCCATATACAGCTACACAGTGGTAACACCACAGTGTGTTGCTACACTATTCTATTACATGACAGCACACAGTGGTAACACCAGCAGTGTGTTGCTACAACATTCCCATATAAGCTACACAGTGGTACCACCAGCAGTGTGTTGCTAAAAACTTTCCCATATGACAGCTACACAGGGTAACACCAGCAGTGTGTTTCTACACATTCTATAAGACCAGCTACAAGTGGTAACACCACAGTGTGTTGCTACACTTTCCTTTAAAGCAGCTACACAGTGGTAACACCAGCAGTGTGTTGCACACTTTCCCATATGGACAGTTACAACAGTGGTGTAACTCAAAAACCCCAATGCCCCCAATGTGTTGATACACTATTCTATATGACAGTTCACCCGTGGTAACACCAGCATGTGTGCTACACTATTCTAATGACAGTAACACAGTGGTAACACCAGCAAATGTTGCTACACTATTCTACATGACAGCTACACAGTGGTAACACCAGAAATGTGTTGCACACTATTCTAATGACCCGTTACACATGGTAACACCAGCATGTTTGCTACACTATTCTAAATACAGTACACAGTGGTAACCCCAGCAGTGTGTTGCTACACTATTCTATATGACAGTTTCACAGTGGGAACACCAGCATGTGTTGCTACACTATTCTAATTTAAAAGCTACACATGGGACACCAGCAGTGTGTTGTACACTATTTTACATGACAGTTTCAACAGTGGTAACACCAGCAGTGTTTGTACACTATTCCCACATGACAGTTTCACAGTGGTAACACCAGCAGTGTGTTTACACTATTCAAATGACAGCTACACAGTGGTAACACCAGCAGTGTTTGTCTACAACTATTCTACATGACAGCTACAAGTGGGAACACCAGCAAATGTGTTTATACACTATTCTAATGACAGCTACACAGTGGTAACACCACAGTGTGTTGCTACACTATCTACATACACTACACAGTGGTAACACCAGCAGTGTGTTGCTAAAAACTATTCAATAGACAGTTACACAGTGGGGAACACCACAGTGTGTTGTACACTATTCTAATGACAGCTACACAGTGGTAACACCACAGTGTGTTGCTACACTATTCTACATGAAAAAGCTACACAGTGGTAACACCAGCAGTGTGTTGCTACACTATTCTACATGACAGCTACACAGTGGGGAACACCAGCAGGGGTGTTGCTACAAACTATCTAATGACAGCTAACAAGTGGTAACACCAGCAGGTGTTGCTACACTATTCTAATGACAGTTTACACAGTGGTAACACCAGCAGTGTGGTTGCTACACTATTCTAATGACAGCTACACATGGGAACACCAGCAGTGTGTTGCTACACTATTACAATGACAGTACACAGTGGTAACACCAGCATGTGTTGCTACAACATTCTAATGAAAAGCTACACAGTGGTAACACCAGCAGGTGTTGCTACACTATTCTAAAATGACAGTTACACAGTGGTAACACCAGCAGTGTGTGTTGCACACTATTCTACATGACAGTTACACAGTGGTAACACCAGCAGTGTGTTGCTACACTATTCTACATGACAGTTACACAGTGGTAACACCAGCAGTGTGTTGCTACACTATTCTACATGACAGTTACACAGTGGTAACACCAGCAGTGTGTTGCTACACTATTCTACATGAAAAGTTACACAGTGTAACACCAGCAGTGTGTTGCTACACTTTTTTATGAAGTTACACAGTGGTAACACCAGCAGTGTATTGCTACACTTTCTAAAGAAGTTACACAGTGGTAACACCACATGTTTGTACACTTTCTTATGACAGTTACACAGTGGTAATACCAGCAGTGTGTTGTACACTTTCTAATAAGTTACACAGTGGTAACACCACAGTGTGTTGCTACACTTTCCCAAATGAAGTTACACAGTGGAACACCAGCAGTGTGTTTCTACACTTTCCCAATGAAGTTACACATGGTAAAACAGCAGTGTGTTGCACACTTTCCCAATGAAGTTACACATGGTAAACCCCAGTGTGTTTTACACTATTTTAATGAAGTTTCACAGTGGTAACACCAGCAGTGTGTTGCTACACTTTCCCAATGAAGTTACACAGTGGTAAACCCGCAGTGTTTGCTACACTTTCCCAATGAAGTTACACAGGGTAAACAGCAGTGTGTTGCTACCTTTCCCAATGAAGTTACACAGTGGTAAACCCGCAGTGTGTTGCTACAAATAATTCTACATGACAGTTACACAGTGGTAACACCAGCAGGTGTTGTACACTATTCCCAATGAAGTTCACAGTGGTAAACCCGCAGTGTGTTGCTACACTTTTCCTAATTTAAGTTACACAGTGGTAATACCCGCAGTGTTTGCTAAAACTATTCCCAATGAAGTTACACAGTGGTAAACCCGCAGTGTGTTGCTACACTTTCCCAATGAAGTTTACCATGGTAACCCGCAATGTGTTTCTACACTATTCTAATGACAGTTACACAGTGGTAACACCAGCATGTGTTGCTACACTATTCTAATGACAGTACACCCGTGGTTAACACCAGCAGTGTGTTGCTACACTATTCTACATGACAGTTTCACAGTGGTAACACCACAAGTTTTTGCTACAACTTTTTCTACATGACAGTTACACAGTGTAACACCAGCAGTGTGTTGCTAACACTATTCTACATGACAGTTACCCCAGTGGTAACACCACAGTGTGGTTGCTACACTATTCTAAAATGACAGTACACAGTGGTAACACCACAGTTTTTCCACTTTCTAAAACATCACATGGGCCCAGGGGTTTCATATAACTGAATTAACTGTCAGCCTGTGTTGTAAACTTTTAATGTAGTGTAAACCAAGGCTTTAAACTATTTCAGGGGCACCCAACTGTGGAACCAAGGGGTCACCTAACTTGAACTTCAAGTGGGCAACCTAAGTGGGAACTTTTTATGCACTAAAGTGGAACCCAGTGTGTTCAAACTAATGAAAACTTCAATATGTCAACAAGCTGGAGCTTCATATTCAAACCTAACTGGAACCCAGATGTAACCCAACTTTTAGACTTCACAGTGGGAACCCAAAGTTGGTAACTTTTTCATTAGTGGGAAAAACCAAGCTGGGAATCTTCAGTAAAATGGGAACCAAGTGGGAACTTTTTATATGAAAACCTAAAGTGGAACCCGAGTGTGTCAACTTCTAATGAACTTCACAGTGTAACCAAGCTGGGGCTTCCATATTCCAACCTAACGGGAAACCCAGTGTGTTCAAACCAGTGGAACCAGAGTGTTTCAAAACCAGTGGAACCTCAGTTTGTCCAAAAACCAAACTGGGGCTCAAGTTGAAACCAAAGCTGGGGAAAACCCGTGGTAACACCAAAAGTGGGTTTCTCAAGTGTCACCAAGTGGGCTTCAGTGGTCAACCAGCTGTTTCTACACTTCAACACCCTGTTTCCACTAAAAAACAGAATGTGTTTCCGTTCCCCCAGTTCCCCCACAGTGGAAGGTTTTAACAAGGAAAAGCGGTGTCTAACTTAACAAGGCATGTTTTGCACAATAACCCCCAGCGTGAGCACCTCTTAATACATTATCAGAGGGCAAACGGGAAGATTAATGTCCCCTCATTTATCATTACGCCAGCTGAGTTGTGTTTACCTTTCTCTCGTCTCTACTTGTTCTCGCTTCCTTGTGACTTGATAATGGTCCTGGTTATACCGAAACGTCGTTTAAAGTTCCCTCTCTGAGTATGGGTTATTTCTTAATCATTCCAGCTACGTCACTGAGTCTCTTATTCTTCAAGACACAAAATAATGTGGATGGTCTTCAGAACTCCGTATCTTCCTCCGACCAGAAATGATTCACTGCTTGCTGGTGCTTCTCTCATAATGGAATTTGTACTGATCTTGATCATTACAAGCATATTACTAGCATATCTATCGTAAAACATATGCCTTTTGTTTACTGACCTTTCGATCTGGGTGGAGCTTTGTCTAGTACAGAAACTAACCCAAGAACAACACCTGCTACAGAACACAATTGGGGTTGTATCAGGGAAGGAACGTCAGAAAACGTCTGGTGAGGATTATTATTATTATTATTATTATTACATTGACTAGAGAGTGCTAAATTTAACCTTATAGGTCATGCAGCCCCAGGGGAACGAGAGGAAATCCTATTATATCCAAGGAAAGGAAGGGTAGATCTAATTATTTGAATCAGAAAGAGCCCTCCATCCTTGTGGACTGGCTTTGCCTTTATTAAAGTTGTTTGACTGACTGCCTACTATCAAGACTGAGAGACCGATCACCTCAAATTACCTCATCTCTTTCCAACAATTTTTTTAGGCAGTGGACATGTGGCTAGGAGCGACCTGTGATAGATTGTGTGCATTTTGTCTTCTCGTGACTCTTAAGAATAATGTGGGTGATGGGCTGTGCCAATATGCACAAGCTTACATACCCCTGACTTCCTCGACAGTCTTGGTGTATAATGGCTGCCTCTAAACACCTCCTTCTGGCCCTGTCGTCTTCTCGTGTTAATAATAGCGCTTTAATCCAGTCCGTGGCGCTCAAACGCAGACTCCACAATGGAGTCATCGATCTTGAATGCATATTTATGTTCTTACAGATATATATATATGAAGACTGTGAACCCTCTTGCTGAGGCTGTAAGAGAGAGACAGACAGAGACACAGACAGAATGAGAAAGATACAGAATGAGAGACATATTGTTACTACCATAGCATTATATAATAAAAAATGGCTTTAATTGGCCAAATATTCTTTATATAAATATTGTGTGCCTTGAAGGCAAGACGTTAATATTCAGTATCACGGAGCGTGGAAAAAGGCACATCAATATTCATATTATTCAAGGCGAATTTTCTCTCAGAGATAAAAAATGTTTTTCCATACAACAAGGTCATTATTAAAGCCCTTTAATGTCCCTAATCATAGTGCTTCCGTGATTGGCTACTCTTGCGTAACTGCCTCTGGCAGCGGCTTTCCATTGGTGGACGGGGAGGGAATTAACGAAGTATTTTGCTTGTGTTTGTGGTCCTGTCCGCGTTTGCTTTTAATCAGGTCGGTAGAGGGAGGAGGCAGGAGGAGAGGTATGTCCGTGGCGGCTAGAGAGTTCGGATGGGGTTGGTCCAGTCCAGCGCCCTGGACTGGACCAATCCCGTCCGTTGACGGGGTTGGTCCAGTCCAGGGCGCTGGTGGACCCTGTCCATCCAGGTGTTCGGGAATTCGGAAGGTCCGTGAATTTGTACAGCCCGTCCGTAGCTGGAGTAAAAGGACGTGGTCTGTAGCACTCTCTTCAAAGTTCTGAGAGAGAGAGAGAGAGAGAGAGAGAGAGAGAGAGAGAGAGAGAGAGAGAGAGAGAGAGAGAGAGAGAGAGAGAGAGAGAGAGAGAGAGAGAGAGAGACATGACTCTTGTCTTTAGTTCTGACACAAACAAATGTGGGTGTCTAGATTTGGTTTTATTACTGTTGTTGTTGATGTTTTTGTTTGCTCCGTTGTTGCAAATATCTGTTGTGCCACACCACACCACACACACACACACACACCCACACACACCACACACCACACACACACACAACCTACAACGGTAGTGTCTAATCGACAGGGCCCTAGGACAAAGGGTAACACACACATACCCCACACACCACACACGCACACACCCACACACACACAACACAATATATATTTAACATAAACACACACCACAATATATACACTACACACACACCAACATATATATACAATACCCACAACACACCACACACACACACACACCACCCCACACACAACACCTCTTCCCTCCCCATCTTTCCCCT
This sequence comes from Cherax quadricarinatus, assembly GCF_026875155.1. NCBI lineage: Eukaryota > Metazoa > Arthropoda > Malacostraca > Decapoda > Parastacidae > Cherax > Cherax quadricarinatus. Next base: position 26,015,190 of record NC_069472.1, read on the forward strand.
CTAACATCTCTTACCTCTAAACCCCCTCCCCCCCTCAAACATCTCTCCCCCTTAACACTGTCCCCCCCATTATCTCTCCCCTCCCCCTTTCCCCCCCTTCTCCACCCTTTCTAGCCTCTCTCCCCCTCGCTTTCCATCCCCCCCCCTTTTCCCCCCCTTCTCCCCCCTTTCCCTTTCCCCTTTCTCCCCCCCTCCCTTCCCCCCCTTCTTCTCTCTCTCCTCTCCTCTCTCTTCTCTCTCTCTCTTGTTTTCTCTCTCTTTGCTCTCTCTCTCTCTTGCTCTCTCTCTCTCTTGCTCTCTCTCTCTCTTGCTTCTCTCTCTTTGCTCCTCTCTCTCTTGCTCTCTCTCTTTTTTTTTTTTTTTTTTTTTTTTTTTTTTTTACACGGGTTTTGAAAAGGTTAAGGATCCTGCTTTTTTTGACAAGATTTACAGGTTTGGTTCCCTAATTTTATTGACAAGCTAAGAGCGGTTACCTACACAGCTCATTAAAAAGCATTTTTATTTTATGAGACATACAATAGGGAACGGGATGAATTGGACCCATCTGTGGGCCGCATTTTCATTGATCATGACGTTATCTCTTTGCATCATTAGCTGAACGAATGTGTTCCTATGGGGAATCCTGGGGTATGATCTCAGATGGAGTGAGTTCTGGAGAAGGGAAACAGCCAGAGTAAATTTGCTGCTTTTGCCCGCTTGGGGCATAAAGCTTTTTCGCGTGCCCTCAAAGGGTGGATAAAAAGTGTGGTATTTTGACAATATTGCCTTGTACAAAAACAAAAGGGCCCACCCACACCCCTCCTATTTTGAAGGCTCTGCGAAATAAGATCCATCCGGGAAAGGGTCCGGGCGAAGTGAGCGTCTTGTTTGTTCTCTACTCTGTCAAGCAGTCGCAGTGAGGGGGGGGACAGGAAACCCAAAGAAAGTGGAGAAACTAAAGGGTGTGAGCGTACTTGTGCCTGTACAGTATCTTGCAACCCCTACTGTAAGAAATGCGAGATAGGCGAAGTGCTGTAAGTTCCGGGCTGCCTTGTTTGCAAGATTTCAACTGGTTTTTATGGTTAGTTTGGAGAAAATTTTCCCCCCCAAGGTTTTAAAAAATTTTCCCGGTCCAAAACATCCTCCCATTCATCCTTAACTGCCCAGATTACGACATGGGCCTAGAGACATCATCTTTTGCGTTTTCTCAGGTGAAAATGTTATTTGCCACTATTTCCCCAAGCTGATATGCTCTCACTGGTGATTGATGTAGTTTAGAGCACGGCATTTCTTTTTCTTGGAAAAGTGAATGTCATGTCAGTCGTCTGTATGCATTGATTCGGGGATGAGATGAAGAAGGTCGTTGATGTAGACATTCCATAACATGGACCCAGCACACTTCCTTGGGGAAAACGCTTGCCCCAATAGGATTCTTGCTATTCCGTTCCATTGGGGGCTACATTAAGATCTACCATGAAGGTAATCACCGGGGACATAGCGTAGAGCCTGAAATTTCCCCCTGCTTAAAGTTTTTGCTAAGAGGCCCTGGTGCCACACCCGGTCGAAAGCCCCAGCAATGTCCAGTGCCCCCACACAGCTGACTTTGGATTCACCAGGACTGGGCCACTTAGTGGAGAGGTTTAACAACAGACAGCAGCAAAAAACCTTTCCTGAAGCCTATTGCACACAAAGTAGTGAGGGGTAGTAAAAAAAATCTGTCTTTTGTCTTAGATTATTGTCTCAAGGATTTTACCATATTGACAGGAGGGGACATGGTCTGTTTTGTGTTTTTGCTCTGCTCTTCTTTTTGAAAAGGGACTAATTTGCCTTTTTCCCATGGGGGGGGGCCATTTGCACTGATAGCAGTCTGAAAAATGCGAGTTAGAGGTCTGCTAGCTGGTCTGCACATCTTTCAACAATTTTGGGGCTAACTTGTCGGGCCCAGCCTTTTTTTGGTAAGTGTTTTAAGAAGGGAAATGCACCCCCTCCTGCCTTTTTGTCACCCCTGACAGTTTTGATCCCCTTCTTGCGTAGCCAAGGGGGGTCCCTTGTGGATCAGGAACTTGCTTTTGGGGACCCAAAGTGTTCAGAAAAGAGGTCCGCTTTCTTTTGACTACAGTAGAGGTGGTCCCATCCTGTCGATTTAGGGGTGGAATAAGTTCATCGGGCAGATAACCTTGTTGTCCTTGACAGGGACCACCGGGTTTTTGGAGCCTACCCTACCTGATGCTAATTTTCTTTTAGTGTCCAACTCCATTTAGCAATGGCCCACTTTTGAACATCACCCATATCCCTACAGGCGATGTGAATTTCCCTGTTATAGGGGTAGGATGTCCTTATACCTTCCCCATGCTTTTTATTTAGCAGTAGCAGCCTCTCTTGCCTCTCTTCTCTTGCTCTCTCTCTCTCTTGCTCTCTCTCTCTCGCTCTCTCTCTCTTTTGCTCTCTCTCTCTCTTGTCTCTTTCTTTGCTCTCTCTCTCTCTTGCTCTCTCCTCTCTTGCTCTCTATCTTGCTCTCTCTCTCTTTTGCTCTCTCTCTTGCTCTCTTCTCTCTTGCTCTTCTCTTTTTGTCTTCTCTTGCTCTCTCTCTCTTTTTTGCCTCTCTCTCTCTTGCTCTCTCTCTCTCCTCTCTTGCTCTCTCCTCTCTCTCTTGCTCTCTCTCTTCTCTCTCTCTCTCTTCTCTCTCTCTCTCTTTGCTCTCTCTCTCCTCATGCTTCTTCTCTCTCTCTTCTTTCCCTCTTGCCTCTCTTCTTTTGCTCTTCTCTCTCTCTTCTCTCTCTCTCTCTTGATCCCTCTTCTTGATCTCTCTTTCTTGATCCTCTCCTCTTGCTCTCTTTCACCCCATTTTCCCTTCTAATTTCCCCCCTCTCCTACTTTCCTTCACTCTCTCTCCCCCTCTACCTTTCCTTCTCTCTTCTCTAAAAAAAAAAAAAAAAAAAAAAAAAAAGGTGGGGACTCGCAGAACCAAGGGACCAGATGGAATGGTTCGGGTAGGAGGAGGGGATGGAGGAGCAGTGGAAAGGATGGAACAAGAGTGGGAGAGAAAATTAGGAGAGCTTTCTGAAAAGATGGAAAAAGAGCTCTCTGTAAAATTGGGGAAAGGGGTTGGAGAAGGAACAAAAAATTGGGGAGGCAAAGTCAAAACTGCAGTACCCAGATAAGGGTCCTAGAAGTTGAGATAAATAGGCGAAGCGAGTTAAGGGGCAGTGACCAGAAAGACACGCATATGAAGCTGCGGGGGCCGAACAGGAAGGAAGGAATTATAAATTTTATCCAAGGTACATAATCTGCCAAGGGGGGACCAAGGAGTAAAAGGGGAAGTCAGCTGGTTGCAGATGGAGGGGGTGATAGGTCGAATGCTGAGGCACAACAAGGCATCAAACCATGGAAAAATAAAGGGGAGAAATGCCCCACATAGGGGCAGGATCCGAGTCACAGAGGGTAGGAAAATTGGGAGGAAAAAGGGAAAAATCAGTGTTTCCATGGCTTCGGGAGAGAGGGGGAAAAGACACACACTAAAAGGGAAAGCAGGAAGAAAGAAAGGAGTTGAAAAACATCACGGAAATAGGTGAAGAATGGACGGATTGTAAATTTTCAGGAATAGGGGGGTACTCGAAGGGGAAAAACCCCAAATAAGCTGATTCTCGGGAGGGAAAAAGTGCGGAACAGGATCCTCCGGGAAAAACCCCACGATTGAAATACTCGGAAGAGTAAAGGGGGTTTTCCCTAACAGAGACAAAACAAATCAGAACGACGCAGCTGAGGGAGGGAAAAAAAAGCAAAAGGGAGTAGGAAAAGGACAAGGAGGGAACCAGCAGGGGTCAGTCAGAGGGGACAAAACAGCAAGGGCAAGCACACACACAACTACTCTCGAACCAAAACCTATCAACCATCCCAACACACACTCAACCAATCCCCACCCCTCCCCCAACACCGAGCTATAGAATCCCAGTATGCCACCAGGTCTCCACCCTACAGGCCCCCCAAACCACGTTTTGGGAAAAGGAAATAAAGGGTATGGTACCAAACGCTGAGGAATAAAAAAATAAGGGGGAGGATGGCACAAAAGAGCAAAGAAGCATCCCGGACATCATACCCTTCACAGAACCAAGCTTAAGGTATGATAACAGATCCCATTTTTCCCAAGGGGATACCAAATCCTGAGGAAAGACAGAGGGAAAAGGGGGGGGTGGAGGAGTGGCGTTGATCAAAATCGCTGGAATTTTGAGAGGGAGAGAGGAGATAGCGGAAAGAAAATGATTACATAGTGGGAAAACTTCCTCTGGAGGTCCAAGGTGGGGAATAGCAGTGATGTATAACCCACCACAAAAAGCGGAGGCCAAGGCAAAAAGTACACAGGAATAGAGCGATGGTTGACACACTGGAGAGTGGCCAGAAAAGCTCATGCATGCAGGGCAAAGCTCCTGATCATGGGTGACTTTAACCCCAAGGAGATCGATTGGGAGAACTTGGACCCACATGGGGGGCCAAGATACATGGAGGCTAAGATGATGGAGGTGGTACTGGGAACTTCGGTTTTCCCAAACGTAAGGGACACCAAGAGAGAGAGGAGAGGAGAACCAGCAAGGCTGGGCTTAGTATTCACCTTTAGTATGAGATATCGAGGACATCACAAATGAAAGACCCCTTGGGGCCAGTGACCATGTGGTTTTAAGTTCGAATACACAGTAACTAAAAGTGGGGGGGAAAAACAGGAAGGCCAGGCGAATGAAGCCCCAAAAACAAGAAAAAGGGGGCTACACAGGAGAGGAACTACCTGAACGGGGTTAAAATGGGACAGAGAACGGGAGGGAAGCCAGTTATGGGTGATGGAAAAGTCAACAAAATCAAAGGAGGCTGAGGAGAGGTTTTCCCAGGGGAACAGGAGAAAAAAAGCCCGGAGAGCCCCTGGTTTACCCAAAGGGGGCAGGGAGGCAAAAAAAAAAGGTGTAGGGGGAAGGGAAAAAATATAGAAGGCAAAGGACCCAGGAAAAGGGAACAGTCGTAGAGCCAGAAACGAATATGCACAAAAAAAGGGAAGGGAGGCCCAAAGACAATTTGAAAAAAGACATAGCAGCGAAAGCCAAATCTGACCCGAAACTGTTGTACGCCCCTAGGAGGAAAACAACAGTCAAAGGGCCCGGGAATCAGGCAAGGAAGGGAAGGGGGAAGACAAAAAGGAAAAGACGTGAAGTATGTGAAGAACCAACAGAGATTCAAAGAAAGGTTCACGAGGGGACAGAAGGGACCCGAAAGACGGAGAGGTGGGGCACCCACCAAGTGCTGGACACGTGCACACAACCGAGGAAAAAGTGAGGGGCTTCTGAGTGAGCTAGTACCTCAAAGGCAATGGGGCCCGATAAAATTCCCCATGGGATTGAGAGAGGGGCAGGAGGCGCTATTTTACCCCTAACAAAAAAATTCAAAACATCTATCGAAACAGGGAGATTTGCCTACTGGGGAAAACAGCAAATGTAGTCCCAATCTTTAAAAAGGGGACAGACATAAGCATTAAACTACAGACCATGTCACTGACATGTATAGTATGCAAAAACATGGGGAAGATTATCAGGAGAAGGTGGTGGAACATAAAAGGAATGATCTCATCAACAGCAGCCGCATGGGGTTTTAGGGAGGGAAACCTGTGTCACAAACCTATGGAGTTCTATGACATGGTGACAGCAGTAAAAAAGAGAGAGAGGGGGGGGTGGATTGCATTTTCTTGGAGCAAGAAGGCTTTGACCAGTTTCCCCACAAAAAGATTGGTGAAAAAATGGGGACCAAGCAGGGATAACGGGAAGGCACTACAATGGATCAGGGAATACTTGTCAGGAAAACAGCAGGAGTCATGGTACGTGGCGAGGTGTCGGGTGGGCACCCGTGACCCGGGGTCCCCCAGGGGGGCAGTCCCAGGACCAGTGCTGTTTTGGTATTTTTGAACGACATGACGGGAAGGAAAGACTCTGAGGTTCCCGTTTGCAGATGACGTGAAGTTGATGAGAAAATACCCCCATCGAAGACCAGGCAGAATACAAAGGGGTCTGGCAGGTTGCAGACCTGGTCCCAATTGGCTCTGGGGTTCAATCCACAAGGCAAAGTCATGAAATTGGGGAAAAGGGCAAAGAAGGCCGCAGACGGAGTACAGTCTGGGGGTCAGAGATACAAACCCACTCAGGGAAAAAATCTTGGGTGGTATAACCCAGGCACATCTCCTGAAGCGCACATCAGCCAAATAACTGCTGCAGCATTGGGGCGCCTAGCAAAACCTCAAACGCATTTCGACATCTTAAAAGGGAAACGTTCAGGACCCTGTCACCGTAACGTTAGGCCCATTTGGAGTAGCGGCACCCGTTTGGAACCCCCAAACCCAGCCAAGCACGTAAAGAAACTAGAGAAATGCAAAGGTTTGCAACAAGACTAGTCCCAGGCTAAGGGTATGTCCTACCCAGGAGAGGTTAAGGGAAACAACTGACGACACTGGAGGACAGGAGAATAGGGGGGGCTGATAACGACATACAAAATCGGGGAAATTTACAAGGTGGACAAAGACAGGATGTTTCCCGAGATTGGGCCAGTAACAAGGGGACACAGTTGGAAGTGAAGACACAGATGAATCACAGGGATTTGGAGTTTTTCTTCAGCCACAGAGTAGTCAGTAAGTGGAAAAGTTTGGGAAGCGATGAGGGGGCAGGATCCTATAGCTTTAAGCAAGGTATTAAAACTCACGGCTCAGGGAGAGTGCCTAGTAGGATCAGTGAAGAGGCGGGGCCCGGGCTCGACTCGACCCCCGCAACCTCAACTAGGTGAGTCAACTAGGGGAGTACACCACAACCCAAAAACACACACACACCATAAACACACACACAAAACACCCCCCCACCCACCCCACACACACACACACACACACACACACACACACACACCACACTACAGAGATTCCTTAAATATTTGCTTAAGTTAAAAACCCAATGTTTTTTTCATTTTTTTCTTGATTACATTTGCTACATTAGCTCTCTCTCTTCTCTCTCTCTCCAACACACACTTTCTCTCTCCTCTCTTTCTTTTAAACTATACACCATTTCTATAAATTTCATCCAACAACAACAAAAAATAACAACAAATAATAAAATAGACAAAAGATTAAGTTTTTATTTGGGGGGAAAAAAAATAATTACATGACTTAATATTTCCATATTATTATTATTTTATTATTATTATTATTATTATTATTTTTATTATTATAAAATTATTTTTACGGGCATAGTAAATACGGCCGGGGAATGGAAGAAAATCGAGTTGATCCCAAAGGGTTTACGATAACTCCCTTTTTTTTAAACAAAAGCCTTTCAGCCCCATTGTCCCTTCCTTCTCCCCCTTCTCCCTGCCCCTTTCCCCTTGCCCCTTCCCCCTGTTCTTCCCCCCTGTCCCTTCCTCTCTGCCCCTTTCCCCCCTGTCCCCTTCCCCCCTGCCCCCTTTCCCCTCTGCCCCTTCCTACCGTCCCTTCTCCCCTTCCTCCCGCCCCTTCCTCCCTGTCCCCTTCCCCCCTGTCCCTTCCTCTCGCCCCCTTTCCTCCCGTCTCTTCCTCTCTGCCCCCTTTCCCACCTGTCTCTTTCCCCTCTGCCCCCTTTCCACCCCGTCCCTTCCTCTCTGCCCCTTCCCCACCTGTCCTTCCGCCCCTTCCCCCCGTCCCTTCCTCTCTGCCCCTTTTACCTGTCCCCTTTCCCGCCCCTTCCTCCCTGCCCCTTCCCCCTGTCCCCCTTTCCCCCTGTCCCTTCCTCTCTGCCCCTTCCCACCTGTCCCTTCTCCTGCCCTTCCTCCCTGCCCCCTTTCCCCCAGCCCCCTTCCCCTTTTTCCCTCTTCCTTCCCTTCCTCCCCGCCCTTCCTCTCTGCCCCCCTTTCCCCTTCCTTCCTCCCCCCTTTCCCTGCCCCTTTTTTTTTAGTGAGGTAACGTGTTTGATACGTTCCGGGGGATTTTGTAAATTTTTGCATAAGTTGACATGCAGATTTCCCCGCAAGCTTTTAGAAGGTCGAGAGATCCGGTTTAAATCCCCCGGCTTGCCCGGGCTCAGACAGGTCATAGGGCTCCCGACCCCCCTGGTATAGTCAAGGCTCAGACAGGGGTAAAACACCGGTTAGAACCCCCCTGGTATGGTCAGAGGGGGCAAGTCTCAGTTCGACCCTCCAGCCACAACTGGATTCGACAGATTGGAACCAGTCCTGTAGCTTTGCGGTCATCCGCTTGTTTTACCACTAATAAAAAACCCCACCTGCCTTAACATCCGCAGGTAACTTATTAACATCCCCCCATGTTACGAGACGTCTGCAATACTCTGTCCCCTCAATTTGTTGCAACGATAAAATATTAATTACACACACACCACACCATATTTAATATTATATAAATATAGTAGGTTGGTGACAGCAACCACCCAGGGAAGTACTACCGTCCTGCCAGATTTACTGTGAAACAAAAACCTGTAATGTTTTGCAGATGGAGGATTGTGGTTTTTCTTTTTCTGTCTCATAAACACCTAAGATAACAGGGATATCTTGCTACTCCTACTTACACTTTGGGCACACTTCACAGACACGCACATGCATATATATATATACATACATCTAGGTTTTTCTCTTTTTTCTAAATAGCTCTTGTTCTTTTTTATTTCTTCTATTGTCCATGGGGAAGTGGAAAAGAATCTTTCCTCCGTAAGCCATGCGTGTCGTATGAGGCGACTAAAATGCGGGAGCAATGGGCTAGTAACCCCTTCTCCTGTATACAATTACTAAAAAAGAGAAGAAGAAAAACTTTATAAAACTGGGTTGCTTAAATGTGCGTGGATGTAGTGCGGATGACAAGAAAACAGATGATTGCTGATGTTATGAATGAAAAGAGTTGGATGTCCTGGCTCCTAAGCGAAACAAAGCTGAAGGGGGTAGGAGAGTTTCAGTGGGGGGAAATAAATGGGATTAAATCTGGAGTATCTGAGAGAGTTAGAGCAAAGGAAGGGGTAGCAGTAATGTTAATGATCAGTTATGGAAGGAGAAAAAGAGAATATGAATGTGTAAATTCAAGAATTATGTGGATTAAAGTAAAGGTTGGATGCGAGAAGTGGGTCATAATAAGCGTGTATGCACCTGGAGAAGAGAGGAATGCAGGAGGAGAGAGAGAGATTTTGGGAGATGTTAAGTGAATGTATAGGAGCCTTTGAACCAAGTGAGAGAGTAATTGTGGTAGGGGACTTGAATGCTAAGTAGGAGAAACTTTTAGAGAGGGTGTGGTAGGTAAGTTTGGGGTGCCAGGTGTAAATGATAATGGGAGCCCTTTGATTGAACTTTGTATAGAAAGGGGTTTAGTTATGGGTTTAATACATTTTTTAAGAAAAAGGGGATAAATAAGTATACACGATATGATGTAGGGCGAAATGACAGTAGTTTGTTGGATTATGTATTGGTAGATAAAAGATGTTGAGTAGACTTCAGGTTTGTACATGTTTATAGAGGGGCCACAGATATATCAGATCACTTTCTAGTTGTAGCTATACTGAGAGTAAAAGGTAGATGGGAATAAGGAGAATAGAAGCATCAGGGAAGAGAGAGGTGAAGGTTTATAAACTAAAAGAGGAGGCCAGTTAGGGTAAGATATAAACAGCTATTGGAGGATAGATGGGCTAATGAGAGCATAGGCAATGGGGTCGAAGAGGTATGGGGTAGGTTTAAAAATGTAGTGTTAGAGTGTTCAGCAGAAGTTTGTGGGGTTACAGGAAAGTGGGGTGCAGGAGGGAAGAGGAGCGATTGGTGGAATGATGATGTAAAGAGAGTAGTAAGGGAGAAAAAGTTAGCATATGAGAAGTTTTTACAAAGTAGAAGTGATGCAAGGAGGGAAGAGTATATGGAGAAAAAGAGAGAAGTTAAGAGAGTGGTGAAGCAATGTAAAAAGAGAGCAAATGAGAGAGTGGGTGAGATGTTATCAACAAATTTTGTTGAAAATAAGAAAAAGTTTTGGAGTGAGATTAACAAGTTAAGAAAGCCTAGAGAACAAATGGAATTTGTCAGTTAAAAATAGGAGAGGAGAGTTATTAAATGGAGAGTTAGAGGTATTGGGAAGATGGAAGGAATATTTTGAGGAATTGTTAAATGTTGATGAAGATAGGGAAGCTGTGATTTCGTGTATAGGGCAAGGAGGAATAACATCTTTTAGGAGTGAGGAAGACCCGTTGTGAGTGTGGGGGAAGTTCGTGAGGCAGTAGGTAAAATGAAAGGGGGTAAGGCAGCGGGATTGATGGGATAAAGATAGAAATGTTAAAACCCGGTGGGGGATATAGTTTTGGAGTTGGGTTGGTGAAATTATTTAATAAATGTATGGAAGAGGGTAAGGTACCTAGGGATTGGCAGAGAGCTGCATAGTTCCTTTGTATAAAGGAAAAAGGGGATAAAAGAGAGTGCAAAAATTATAGGGGGTAAGTCTGTTGAGTGTCCCTGGTTAAAGTTTTATGGTAGAGTTTAATTGAAAGAATTAAGAGTAAGACGGAGAATAGGATTAGCAGATGAACAAGGAGGCTTTAGGAAAGGTTAGGGGGTGTGTGGACCAGGTGTTTACAGTGAAAACTATAAGTGAACAGTATTTGATAAGGCAAAAGGGGGTCTTTGTGGATTTATGGATTTGGAAAAGGCGTTATGACAGGGTGGATAGGGGGGCAATGTGGCAGATGTTGCAAGTGTAGGGTTTGTAGGAGGTGGGTTACTGAAAGCAGTGAAGAGTTTTTACGAGGATAGTGGGGTCAAGTTAGAGTATGTAGGAAAGAGGGAAATTTTTTCCCAGTAAAAGTAGGCCTTAGACAAGGATGTGTGATGTCACCCTGGTTGTTTAAAATATTTATAGATGGGGTTGTAAGAGAAAATAAATGCGAGGGTTTTGGCAAGAGGCGTGGAGTTTTAAAAGATAAAGAATCACACACAAAGTGGGAGTTGTCACAGCTGCTCTTTGTGATGACCTGTGCTCTTGGGAGATTCTGAGAGAAGTTGCAGAGATTTGGGGGATGAAATTTGGTAGGGTGTGCAAAAGAAGAAAATTAAAGGTGATACAGGAAAGAGTAAGGTTATGAGGATAACAAAAAGATTAGGTGATGAAAGATTGAATATAGATTGGAGGGAGAGAGTATGGAGGAGGTGAACGTATTCAGAATTTGGGGTGGACGTGTCAGCGGATGGGTCTATGAAAGATGAGGTGAAAATAGAATTGATGAGGGGAAAAAAGGTGAGTGGTGCACTTAGGGGTCTGTGGAAACAAAGAACTTTGTCCTTGGAGGCAAAGAGGGGAATGTATGGGGAGTATTTGTTTTACCAACGCTCTTATATGGGTGTGAAGCGTGGGTGATGAATGTTGCAGCGAGGAGAAGGCTGGAGGCAGTGGAGATGTCATGTCTGAGGGCAATGTGTGGTGTGAATATAATGCAGAGAATTCGTAGTTTGGAAGTTAGGAGGAGGTGCGGGGATTACCAAAACTGTTGTCCAGAGGGCTGAGGAAGGGTTGTTGAGGTGGTTCGGACATGTAGAGAGAATGGAGCGAAACAGAATGACTTCAAGAGTGTATCAGTCTGTAGTGGAAGGAAGGCGGGGTAGGGGTCGGCCTAGGAAGGGTTGGAGGGAGGGGGTAAAGGAGGTTTTGTTGTGCGAGGGGCTTGGACTTCCAGCAGGCATGCGTGAGCGTGTTTGATAGGAGTGAATGGAGACAAATGGTTTTTAATACTTGACGTGCTGTTGGAGTGTGAGCAAAGTAACATTTATGAAGGGATTCAGGGAAACCGGCAGGCCGGACTTGAGTCCTGGAGATGGGAAGTACAGTGCCTGCACTCTGAAGGAGGGGTGTTAATGTTGCAGTTTAAAAACTGTAGTGTAAAGCACCCTTCTGGCAAGACAGTGATGGAGTGAATGATGGTGAAAGTTTTTCTTTTTCGGGCCACCCTGCCTTGGTGGGAATCGGCCGGTGTGATAATAAAAAAAATAAATAAATATATATATATATATATATATATATTATATATATATATATTATATATATATTTATATTATATATATATATTATATATATTATATATATATATATATATATATATATATATATATATATATATTATATATAATATATATTATATATATATCCATATATTCTCACGCTAACTGTTTGGTGGTGCTACTAACCACAGGACAGATATGGGATGCATAATTAACTAATCACTACCTTCCACAGGATGGACATAAGGCTCACAATAAAGTAGTCTCTCCGGCGGCAGAAATCTAATCTACAATCCGCATCCCCAGAACTGTAACGCGTCCACCAGCCGAGCACTCCACACACCTCTGCTTAATATGATAAACGCGTAAATGACAGAGCTGAACCTTGCTCACTCTCGCATATTTCAGAAATTCAGGAACAGAAGTAATCAAGATTTGAGGCAGCCGTGTTTGTTGTTTGTCAAGTTATTATGTCCGCAATACTGTTTAATATTTTTCGTTTTTATCTCCTGGACGAGCATTTATCCTCCCTGGATTATTCACTAATAATCCCGGGGATTATTTAATAAAATTACATATGTAAATAATTGCCACGTATATGCTGGATTATTACAACTCTCGTCCGCTTCATTATAGAATGAAGAGGGCGGCTGGTATTCAGTGAATGAGTGAATTATTCAGTGAAATGTGCCCTGTTCCTCTTATATATAATGAAGGGCCGAAGCTATTTATTTTAGAGGCTTCTGAAGCCTCAGCTGTCTATTTTAGAGGCTTTTGAAGCCTCAGCTTTTAATTTTAGAGTCTTCTAAAGCCTAAGCTGTCTATCTGAGAACTTCTGAAGCCTCAACTGTCTCTTTGAGAGATTCTGAAGCCTCATCTGTTATTTGAGAGTTTCTGAAGCTTCATCTGTCTATATGAGAGCCTCTAAAGCCCCATCTCTCTATTTTAAAGGCTTCTGAAGCCTCCCCTGATCATGAAGTGAAGCTCTCCTCTCTCTTACGTTTCGCCACTTTCGTCTCTTCTATCCAGACTTCATTTCCACATCCACGGTAAAGCGGTACATCCGTAGGGGTTCATGAAGCCTCCCTGGAGAGAAGACTCTAGGTAATAAGGTTTCAAATGAGAAGGAGGAAGGGGGAAAGGTAGCTCCGGCTCCTTGGATCAAGAGGCCATCTCCAGCTTCAAGATAATCCTCCCAACTGGGATTCCGCAGGCAGTAATACTTCACCGATGTTTCGCCCATGACTTTCGCTCAAGTTGAATAATACTTTAGTAAGTTGACGACGAATTGACAACTTAAAACACAATCAGACGAAATGTTATATTTAACGACGTTTCAAACAATTTAGAGCGAAACGTAGTGCAAAGCGAATTATTGTTGCATTTTCTTAAATGCATTATTTTTAATTGAATTCTATTAAATAATACGTCAGTGAATTATTGTTATAATTTTAATTATTAATATTATTATTACATTGTTATAATAATAATAAAATAATAATAATATAATAATAATATAATATAATAGTAATATAGTATTTTTATTTTTATTTATTATTAGGTTAGGAAGGTTCGTCAGAAAAGTCAGAATTTCCTGACGGGTCTTAGTAGATGATGACTCGCACTGGAACTTTTGGTCATCTGGCCGACCTTCCACTGCTTCCCTTCCACCCTTTTAAAATTATGGTTATAATTTTAACCATTATTTTATTATCATTATATTTTTTCGTAATTACATTATTATTATTATTATTATTATTATTATTATTATTTTTAATTATTATTATTATTATTATTTCTTTATTATTATTTATTATTATTATTATTATTATTATTATTATTATTATTATTATTATTATTATTATTTTCATTATTATTTTTTTAAATTATTAATTATTATTATTATTATTATTATTATTAGTTTTATTTATTATTATTTTATTATTTTTTTTCATTATTATTATTTTATTATTATTATTATTATTATTATTTTATTATTATTTTTTTATCATTATTATTATTATTTATTTTTTTTTATTATTATATATTATTATTTTTAAATAATTTTATTTTTTATTAGTTTTATTTATTATTATTATTATATTATTATTATTATTATTATTATTATAATTATTATATTATTATTTTATTATTATTATATTATTATTATTATTATATATTTTAATTATTATTTTCATTATCCATTATTACTTTTTCATTTTATTATTTTAAATCAATAAACAAAAACATCTCTATTAACTTTCTTTACAGAAAACTGTTTTTTTTTTTAAGTTCGTCTTAAAAAAAGCAACAAAAATACAACAGTTCACACATGAACGGTAACAAAAGCTTTTGTTTTGTTAGTACTTAAATTGTTTGTTTTTTGGAGCAAATAATTCGACCGAATTAAAAGATTTTTTTATTTTTAGACTTTTTACTTGTAGTTTGTAGCGTTTAAAGGAGAGGCTTCGTTAATGAGGGGGGAGGGGAGGTGAAACGTCGTCCAGGATGGATGGAAATGTTGTGGAAGAGTGTTCGAAATGTGGTCCAACATGTGGTTACATTTGTGGTATTTAAGCATTTTTTATATAGGAAACGTTTTGCTGCGGAAGGTTCGCACTTCTTTCGTGGGAAAAGGGTCGTTGGGTTCTGAGCACCGGAAAAAAAAAAATCGTCCAGGTCGTATAAAAATGTCTCTGACCACTGTATTTAAGCAATCCCGTTTGAAGGGGGCGAAATTAATGCGAATATAGACCCTAGTACACCTGAGCATAAGAGCTTTATTAAGTAAGGACGAAACAATTCAGTTATTTTCCCCCATTTGTAAAACAACACATCCACATATTAATGGAAGACCTTCTCCTTCTTCCTCCCGTCCTCTTTTTTAAATTAAAAAGCGCATCAGTAAGCGTTATGCAAAATTTGTTGAATTTCTAGAGCATTGCAAATATTAAAGCCTCTTAAAAGGGCCCTTGAACCAGACGTTGCCACAGTACAGCGCTGCATTAGTTACACTTGTCTTCTCCAGGCTGAGGGACTGACCACCTCAAATCTACGAATTCAAGGGTGTTTCTGCTGCCTCCTCTGTGCTCGTCTACTGTGTAGGTGAAACGTTTCGGAGGAAAGTTATCCAACTACTGCACATGTGTATTACTTATCATCATTATTACGGACGTGATTACTTTCTTAGCCTCTAAGAATTACTTATTTCTCTCTCTCGTCTGTTTTTCATGACTTAATTGCAAGGAATGTTGACTTAAATACTGTTTTCTGGGATTGCGACACACACACACACACACACACACACACACACACACACACACACACCACACACACACACACTAGATCACCACCACTACTGGTCATTTCCTCCCTGTCATCTCCTCATAACAGTGGTGGTCCTCCATAACTCACCCAGGAGACAGTCTCCCAACAGTCACATCACTCGCTCCAGTCATCAAAAGAATTCTTTGAAGCAACCTTCCTAATGCGACAATTTTCCCTCGTCTTTCCTACACTAATACACTTCCTGCACCCTAAATTACTGAGAATTTTCCCGCCGTCGCTGTCGTATAGGAGACATTTTCCCCTAAATGACCCGAGTTCCTCCCCACCACCTTGTCGCATTCAGCCATTCAGGAAGATTCTGGTCTGGACGACCTCTGGTCTCACTCTTTACGGGATCGTCCATGGTGTGTTGACAGCACTGTCCACTGTCTATTTGCTACCTCTTTCACTGTCTATCGTGTACTGACGGCACCGTCTATCGTCCACTTTTCACATTCCACGGTGTTTTTACGGATTTTTTTTTTCATTCCTTACAGATTTGGACAGTTTCTTACACTCGGCACATTCTCTCGGGTGTGGGGAAGAACGGAAAATGTTAACTAAGCGTTCGTTCTTAGCTTGTCCATCGATAATGGAAGTGTTATGAAGACTTCCATGGAGTGTAGTCGTGGCTGTAGAAATAGTCGTGGCTGCGGGTGTGTGGCCGTGGCAGCAGGAGTGTAAAGAAGGTGGCCGTTGTCTTGAGTTCAGCCAACTCGCCACTTTCCATTACAGGTGGAGGATGTAAGGCGCTGCGGCACAATCATCGAGGCTCAGCCGGCCTATATTGCTCGGAATCACCTGTTTCTTGACGGTAAACTCTGCCAACCGTCTTATTGCAAGGTCTCGAGGATGCAATAGAGAGTGAATTACGAACCAGTAGCGCCACACCGAGGTTAATGTTTGCTTTTGATTGAAACTGTGAAGAGTCGCAAGGTCGCCGTGGCTGGTTTCCGTGGCTGGGAGAAAAGTTCCAGCAGCTAGAAGGCTTCCAGCAGCCTGAAGAGGGTTTCAGCAGCCTGAAGGTGGGTTCCAATAGCCTCAAGGAAGATTCCAGCAGCCTGAAGAGGGTTCCAGGAGCCTGAAGAAAATTACAGCAGCCTGGAGGCGTGTTCCCGTGGCCAGGAGGAGAGTTCCAGCAGCCTGAAGGTGTTTTTCAGCAGCTAGGCGTCTTCCAGAGGACTGAAAAGGGTTCCAGCATACTAAAGAGGGTTCCAGTGGCCGGAAGAAGAGTTCTAGCAGCCTGAAGGAGGGTTCCAGCGGCAGAAAGGTGGGATCCAGAGGCTATAAGACGAGCAGCCTAACTCGGGTTCCAGTGGCTGGAAGACGTACTCCAGCAGCCTGAAGGCAGGTTCCAGTAACTTGAAGATGGGTTTCCCTCTTCACGAAGGTGAGACCCAACAGAAAGGTGACTTTCGGCCTCCGGAATCAGTTTTCCAGCAGCCAAAAGGAGAGTTCCAGTAGCTCTAAGGTATATTCTAGAGGCCCGAAGGAAGATCCTACCAGCTAGCAGAGGCACTCACTCCAGATGCTGGAAAGCAAGTTTCAGTGACCTGAACTTAGATTCCATTGCCCCCATGGCGTTTCCCAGCAATCATTGGGCGAGTTCAAGCTGCCTGAAGGTGGTGCCAGCTGCCTGGAAAGCTATTTCCAACATCCGGGAGGTAGGTTACAACAGCTGGAAGGAAGCCCTTGTATCTTCCATTTTTATCGTCTGCGTATCAATCTAGATTATCCTAAATTAAGCTGTAGAAAACCCCTTATTGGTTTATATATCCAAAAGTCTTTTAACATTAAACATTTTGTTCTTGGGGGAGTGGTGAAAGGAAGCCTTAAAGGGAGGACTGTTGTTAAAAGTTACTCTTTCCCAAGAAAAGAATATTTCCTCATGTATGTTTTGCGCTGGGCCTTTGTACGCATCACACCGGCCAGACGGGAGATGAGGAGAACATCATTCAACTCGCTGTAAAGTTTTTTGTTGCTCGTCCCAACCTCTGAAGGATGATGAAGAGGAAGACTATTTTCCTCGGATTATTAACCCCCGGAAGGTTAAGAACTCCCTATTAATCCAATGAAAGCCACTGTGGCTTATTTTCGTGTACGACTTTCAGGTCCTCTTTCGTATCATGTAATCTACAATAAGTGACCAGTTACAAGGAACCTCTTTACTCCTAGGCTTTAAATAATAATATATTGCAAAGACCCCAGTGGAAATAAGCCACTTACATTTTTGGGGGGATTATCTTAGGTAATGTGTACATATGTCACTATGTATGATAATTGCTCTTATGTGTAATTGTTCCTAAATAAACTTACTTAACAGAATAAGGAATCTTGTCCATATGTCTCATCTTATCCGGTGATTAAATCCGGGTAATTTCTGTTCTGAACCGAATATTACCACTGAAGAAGCCATACACCAACTAAACGGGAGATAAGGAGAGCAGCATCATTCAACACGTAGTAAAGTTTTTGTGTCTCGTCTGAGACTGTCGGTTGCTGGACGTGGACGGATCTCAGCGTCGCAAAGGCCAATTACGCTCCTTTGTTTCTCTGACGTCGCCTGAGTAATCTTGAGAAGAAGATGACGGAGAAGGTGACGGGGAAAGATGACGGGGAAAGATGCAGAGAAAATGAGAGAGAGATTGGTGATGGAGGGAGGATAGAAAGACAATCTTTTTCTACACTCAGACACACACACACACACACACACACACACACACACACACCCACACCAAACTTCCACATAATAGTAAGTTTTTACGTCCATCCCTCCACACTTGTTTAGCGTTTTGTATCTTTGTTTACGAGTGTAGTTGACACGTCAATTAGCCGTGACTGTATATGTGTGTGTGTGTGTGTGTGTGTGTGTGTGTGTGTGTGTGTGTGTGTGTGTGTGTGTGTGTGTGTGTGTGTGTGTGTGTGTGTGTGTGTGTGTGTGAATTAGGAGACCAAGCTTGTCCTTAGGCCAAATTCTGAATAATAAAATGTTGGATATTGAGAACTGAAGCATACATACTATCTGTATATATGTCGTGTTTGTCACCCATAATTTACCAGCATTTCTTATTCAACAAAGACAACTGATAATCACTTCGCTATATTGCATAATATCTCGTAACTAATAATTTTCGTAGTTTCATTGAATATTAAGTAAATCTAATCTGATCTTAAATCTATAACAAAAAATTAAATACTGTGAAATAATCGGTGTAATATATATATATACATGTATATATATATATATATATATATATATATATATATATATATATATATATATATATATATATATATATATATATATATATGTCGTGCCGAATAGGCAGAACTTGCGATCTTGGCTTAAATAGCAACGCTCATCTTGCCATATAGGACAAGTGAAAATTTGTGTATGCAATAATTTCGCCAAAATCATTCTGAACCTAACGAAAAAAATATATTTGATTGTGTTTGTTTAGTATTAAATTATTGTAAACTTATTTAAAATATATTTAGTTGGGTTAGGCTAAAATAAATTGCTCTTGTTATAATAAGGTTAGGTAAGTTTTCTAAGATTCTTTTGGTGCAAAATTAAAATTTTTTACATTAACATTAATGAAAAAAATATATTTTTAAACGTATAAGAGAAAATTTCAGAAAGGACTTAATTTTAAATGAGTTCTTGCTAATTGACCAGTTTTACATATTCGGCACGACATATATATATATATATTATATATATATATATAATATATTATATATATATATATATATATATATATATATATATATATTATATATATATATATATATCATTTTTCATTTAAATAGAAAAGTTTACAAGTTACGGTTTTTGGGATATTATAATTGCAAGAAGTGTAAGTTGACTTAATACGTCAATTAAGACAGCACTTACATTTACTGGATTAGCAACTAATGTCTCTTCAAATATACCAATATTGCTTTAACGAAATTTAATGACAACTCTAGCTAACTAGAGCTTAAGAGATATATGCTCGGATTATACCAGGTTTAAATACGAAATATAATTTTTAAGAGTGTATTCGAATGGAATTACATGTATATATATATATATATATATATATATATATATATATATATATATATATATATATATATATATATATATATATATATATATATATGTATATATATATATATATATATATATATATTATATATATATATATATATATATGTATTATATATATATATATATATATATATGTATATATATATATATATATATATATTATAATATATATATATAATATATATTATATATATATATATATGTATATATATGTCGTGCATAATAGGTAAAACTGGCCAATTAGCAAGAACTAATTTAAAATTAAGTCGTTTCTAAAATTTTCTCTTATGCGTTTAAAAATATATTTTTTTCATTAGGTTCAGAATGTTTTTTCAAAATTACTGCATACACAAATTTTCGCTTGTCTTATATGGCAAGATGAGCGTTTATATTTAAGCCAAGGTCGCAAATTATACATATTCGGCACGATATATATATATATATATATATATATATATATATATATATATATATATATATATATATATATATATATATATATATATCTTGCTCGAGCAAAATATGTTCCCTTGGACGAATCTGCTTGGACTTCGTCTTTTTTTCTGCAGCATTACAAGCTCCTAATGATATGTTGATTGCAACACGAAAGGCCTAGTTATTTTGCATCAGTATGAATGTATGAGATGCGAGTCGCAGTACACTGGGGAGGGTATACAGCTGAAGGCTGGAGCTACCCGGCGCATGTGTTAATACATATACATACATATAAGCGTAAATATACATACACGTTTACATACTTATATATATACATTCACATGTACTTGTGTGGCTCTCTGTTCCTAAATTAATCGCTTAGCTGACAGCTGGTGATGAAATTTATCCCTCACATTGATGCGGACCTCAGCTAACATTGATGCGGACCTCAGCTAACATTGATGCGTTGTGTAAGAATGGTATATAATACCGATAAGATGAAATTAAGACACATGTGCAACATCTGGGTATCTTTATTGTAGACGTTTCGCCATCCAGTGGCTTTATCAGTACAAATTCCAGGACTTAATGGTATTATATACCATTCTTACACAACTTGTCAGACACTGCAACATCATGGAATCTTGATTCTGAGGACATGTACATAACCTTCACGACTACGACAACTACTACTACAACTAACCCATCTCTTTGGGAAGGACCTACTTCCACTGGGGAATCCCGCCTACCAGTGACTATGCCCTCGTCTGCTACACCTGACGTTACTATATAAGCGCCAGGCTCCTTGCTTCTGCTTCAGAATCTCCACGACTACGGTGCTCTTCGCACCTACTCCTAGGTTGAGGGACTGATTACCTCATCTTCTGTACATAGTTCTACTGTCTTCAAGTTATGTCTTAGAATTTGTATTGATAAAGCCACTGGATGGCGAAACGTCTACAATAAAGATACCCAGATGTTGCACATGTGTCTTAATTTCAACATTGATGCGGACCTCAGCTAACATTGATGCGAACCTCAGCTAACATTGTTGCGGACCTCAGCTAACATTGATGCGGACCTCAGCTAACATTGTTGCGGACCTCAGCTAACATTGATGCGGACCTCAGCTCACATTGTTGTCTTTAAATTAAATTTTTAAACTGATGACTGGATATACCGAAGGGGTGACTCTTTCGGTAGGCGCCAGTGTCGTCTTCAGTAAGTTTGTGGTACCTTCATTATTTCTTAAGGTCCAAGTGAGCTTTGACTGGCGTGAGAAAAGTCACGGTCTAGAATTTTTTTTTTTTTAAATTATATTAGAGGTCTAAAATACTCTCTCTCTCTCTCTCTCTCTCTCCCCATTACGTTAAGATCACCCTACGTCGGGGACAGCAATAACAGCACTAAAAATAATAAGAGTAGCAGAACTAATAACAACAGCAGAAACTGTAACAGCAGCAGGAGCAGCAGCAGCAGCAGCAGCAGCAGCAGTAGCAGAGGCAGCAGCAGAGGCAGCATCGTTGGTGGTGACACACGGCAGAACATTTATCAAGAACTTCCAATATCTGCTCATCTGTCTGGGACACAATAAAAAGCAGCTATGCAGCTGGCAACACTGGGGCAATAATTCTGCAGGAATCAATGCAGGAAAAATCCCCAGCCCTGGATGGCTCTTGATAACATTGTGAATACGTCATATATCTCCTCACACACCGTGGTCTTCCCGAGAAAGACCAGGAGCGAAGACTCAGAATTGGAAGACCAGGTGCAGAGACTTTGAAACTAGAGACCAGATACAAAGACTCAGAATTGGAAGACCAGGTGCAGAGACTTTGAACCCTAAACAACCACTAGAACCCCTAAACAAACCGAGAATAATAAGGCCCAGTACGATCAACAATGGACTTATGCTCAATGCCTCGCGAGACCATTAAGAATCTTGGAGGACGCTAAAAACAAAGAATTCACTATAATAATAATAATAATAATAATAATAATAATAATAATAATAATAATAATAATAATAATAATAATAATAATAATAATAATAATAATAATAATAATCTTTATTTATACGAGTACATGATACGACTTACACTAACAATTAATTGCCATCATAATATACCCAGTACTCATCCCATAGGCTGCTTTTCTACCAAAATTTATGTCTGATATGAACCTTAGCCCATAGACCTCTCTTCCCCCCCCCCCATAAAAAAAATGTGTACTCGTTCCGAAATTTGAAAAATTACGCTCACCTCACGTCTTAGAATTAGAATTACCTTCGCCTCACGACCCAGATAGTACCCTTGCTTACTTAGCACCTTCGGTAAATCGCCTTTAAGCTGGTTACGAATCTAACCACGGAACCTTTGGAGATAAAACGCGTTCGTGGTTTAAATAAAGACAAAACTAAAGGGATAAAAAAAACCCGGGGTTTGTGAGAATTGGTAAGCTGGCCACGTTCAAAGACGGTACATCGCTGGTAAAACCAAGTCTCGCCTGCGAAGAGAAATATCACAATTCGCTCGTTTTTCGTACCTTATTTTTCGGGCTTCTGACAGTGACCCTTCCTGGCGTCTGTTCTTCATAGTGGCCAGAACTTACGCTTTTTTTTAAACCTCTGTTTAAGAGGGAAGGAAGGAAGAGGAGGCTGGGGGGGTGGAGTCATCCTTGATCTAAATGTTTGCATAACACAAATCAATGTTTAGTTAACATAGTTCATTGCTTAGTTGAAAGAAATCGTTGATTAGGTATCACAAATCATTATCTAGTTAACACAAATCGGTGTCTAGTTAACACAAATCAGTGTTTTTTAAGCACTACTAGTATTTAGGTAAGACAAATGTTTATCATTGAGAATAACTGTCTTTCATAAATACAGTAACCTTTGTTTTCTGTACAAGTTGCATGAAGGCTACGTGACACACAGGGGACACATACACAGTATGTGTACATCGAACACATACACAAGATGCTCCTGGAATATACCACCACAGTGCACACGCACAATTCACGTACACTGTGCACATACACAGCACATATAATAACAGTAATAATTAATAATAATAATAATAATAATAATAATAATAATAATAATAATAATAATTATTATTATTATTATTATTATTATTATTATTATATTATTATTATTATTATTATTATCTTTATTTCTACAAGTTCATAATACAACGTATACAGACCATAGCTGACACCAGTGACATACTACTATATAGAAAGCCCATCCGTGACTATAATTTTTAATGGGGTGGAAGGGTAAGCCAGTGAAAGGTCTCGGTCAGATGACCAAACGCTCCAGAGGCGAATCATCACATGACTAAGACCCGCGTCAGGAAACTTGTCCTGTTTCCTGATAAACCTAACCTAACCTTGTTATGCAAAGAATTTCGGGCAAATTAGGTTAATTTTGTCTCCAGGATGCGACCCACACCACCCAACTAACACCCAGGTACCTATTTTACTGATGGGTGAACAGGGACAGCAGGTATCTAAAGGAAACACGCCCCTAATGTTTCCATGTATACACAGTACACATAGAGATACATGCATAATACTCAAGGAGGATACATACTTAATACACAATGGATGTATACACATAGCTCATATACCCAGTACACAGAGAGAATACATGTACAGTACACAGTGGAGATGCACACGCAATACTCAGCGGATACATACACAGACCATATACACAGTAAACATAGAAGATACATACACAAATCACATAGAGGGTATATATACACAATATACGAAGTTTACATACACAGAACACACAGAGGATACATTCACGACACACATAGAGTGTACATAATACACACAGACAACACACACGTACATAGCACATATTTATACTTAGTACACTTGGAGGATACAAACATGACACACATGTAGGATATAAATACACACACGGGATACATAATACATACAGATGATACATTAAGTATACATACACGAAAGATTTACAGGGCAAACATAACATACAGAGAGTATGCATACGCCTATGGTAAATACACAGAAAATATGTACAGAATACATAAACACATGATACATCGAGGATACATAATACACAAAGATCACACATACACATCGTTCAACAGAGTTAGTGAACGTGGGAGAGCTCTGTTGTTGCCCTCCATGAAGCTTTTGTTTACAGCTCCAATTAAATTCAATACAAATGATGGACGTTAATATATATTTTTGCCGAGCCATGACCAGCGTCCAGTATTACTGCAATGCTGAATGCTAACACCAGCGTCCAGTATTACTGCAATGCTGAATGCTAACACCAGCGTCCAGTATTACTGCAATGCTGAATGCTAACACCAGCGTCCAGTATTACTGCAATGCTGAATGCTAACACTAGCGTCCAGTATTACTGCAATGCTGAATGCTAACACTAGCGTCCAGTATTACTGCAATGCTGAATGCTAACACTAGCGTCCAGTATTACTGCAATGCTGAATGCTAACACTAGCGTCCAGTATTACTGCAATGCTGAATGCTAACACCAGCGTCCAGTATTACTGCAATGCTGAATGTTAACACCAGCGTCCAGTATTATTGCAATGCTGAATGTTAACACCAGCGTCCAGTATTATTGCAATACTGAATGCTAACACCAGCGTCCAGTATTATTGCAATGCTGAATGCTAACACCAGCGTCCAGTATTACTGCAATGCTGAATGCTAACACCAGCGTCCAGTATTATTGCAATGCTGAATGTTAACACCAGCGTCCAGTATTATTGCAATACTGAATGCTAACACCAGCGTCCAGTATTATTGCAATGCTGAATGCTAACACCAGCGTCCAGTATTATTGCAATGCTGAATGTTAACACCAGCGTCCAGTATTACTGCAATACTGAATGCTAACACCAGCGTCCAGTATTATTGCAATGCTGAATGCTAACACCAGCGTCCAGTATTATTGCAATGCTGAATGCTAACACCAGCGTCCAGTATTATTGCAATGCTGAATGTTAACACCAGCGTCCAGTATTACTGCAATGCTGAATGCTTACACGGATCAAGAACCCGTCATTAGCATCAAGGCCACCACGATAGACTAAGATATAATATGACACACTTCCACCTATTTTTAAGTGGTAATTGGGTTGGTTAAAATAGGCGTGACTAGTGTTGTTCTGGGGCTTAATAAAACGTAAAGTTGCCATAATCTGTGCCATTTTAAGCGCCGGTAAAGTCACTCAAGCTGTTGGGGAGCGGCGCTCAACAGCCTCGTTCCCGGAGCTCTGCCGTAAAGAGGCAATTGACTGGCCTCCGCATGAAGGTCACGTGACCATTTCAGAGTTAACTGCTGTGTTATGCCCGGCGAGCGCTGTTCCAGGCCCGGCCGCCACGCACATCACTCTCTCCAGGGCTACACACTTATCCACGCACCTCTCTCACTCACTCTCTCTCTCTCTCTCTCTCTCTCTCTCTCTCTCTCTCTCTCTCTCTCTCTCTCTCTCTCTCTCTCTCTCTCTCTCTCTCTCTCTCTCTCTCTTCACTCTCTCACTCTCTTGAAAGGGTTTTCAGAGACAATTGAACAAGAAAGCGTTTCCCAATTTCTATAGCCGAAAGCTTTCAGAACTGACAGCTGTGATATGTGAGGCGAATATGAAGAGACGTCAGCAATGGTGTTCCAATACACACAACTTCACACACATACACATTATATATATATATATATATATATATATATATATATATATATATATATATATATATATATGTATATATATATATATATATATATATATATATATATATATATATATATATATATATATATATATATATATATTATTGATGTAAAAAATCATTATATACTAAATTTTAATAAAGTAATTTCTTGTCACAAAAATAATTGTATATATTAATTATCTTTGATATATTTCAGGAACATTATTATTACTGTATATAATAAATATGTTAAAATTCAGTGGTAAATACGAGCTTCAGTTTTTATAATTAATTATGATTGTGTGAGATACTTTACCAGCTGAGCAGGAGCACTTGTGCACCAGCTGAGCAGGAGCACTTGTGCACCAGCTGAGCAGGAGCACTTGTGCACCAGCTGAGCAGGAGCACTTGTGCACCAGCTGAGCAGGAGCACTTGTGCACCAGCTGAGCAGGAGCACTTGTGCACCAGCTGAGGATGAGCACTTGTGCACCTGCTGAGCAGAGCACTTGGCACCAGCTGGCAGGAGCACTTGTGCACCAGCTGAGCAGGAGCACTTGTGCACCAGCTGAGCAGGAGCACTTGTGCACCAGCTGAGCAGGAGCACTTGTTGATGCCAGACCTATTCTAGGAAGCATCTAGGAAGTAGTTAGCTAGGATCTGCATTGTATTCAGTCAGTAAGGTCACCGTCTCTAAAGTCTATGACAGTCATTTCACAATGTAAATAAATTTCTGTTTAATTTTATTAATAAAAATATTTTAGCAACTTGGGTTATTAAAAATCTCTCTACTGGATGTAATTACTAAGTGTGATTTAGAGAGAACAAGATTGTGCAGTCTTCTAACTCCAGGTTAGGTTAGGTAAGATTTGTCATGAACAAGACAAGTATTTCCTTGACATGTGTCTTACGATGACCCCGCAGCTGGAGCTTTTGGTCATCTGACTGAGGCCTTCCGCTGGCTTACCCCTCCATCCCTTTAAGAATTAAGGCTATGATTATAACCATTAGATGTTGACTCCCTCAACCAATCCACAATACCTCGACACGTTCCTAATCATCCATCATATTAATCTCCATTCCCCATTCACCTCGTCCCAATCTTCAATACCTGGGCCACATGCCCTGCTAAGCAGGTTACTGCACTGTTGCAATAAATTATATATAAAACGAGTAGTTTATATAACAAGGGCGTGTCCAACTGGCGTTTAACACGTGTCCAACTGGCGTTTAACACGTGTCTAACTGGCGTTTAACACGTGTCCAACTGGCGTTTAACACATGTCCAACTGGCGTTTAACACGTGTCTAACTGGCGTTTAACACGTGTCCAGCTAGCTTTTAACACGTGTCCAACTGGCGTTTAACACGTGTCCAACTGGCGTTTAACACGTGTCCAACTGGCGTTTAACACGTGTCCAACTGGCGTTTAACACGTGTCCAGCTGGCTTTTAACACGTGTCCAACTGGCGTTTAACACGTGTCTAACTGGCGTTTAACACGTGTCCAACTGGCGTTTAACACGTGTCCAGCTGGCTTTTAACACGTGTCCAACTGGCGTTTAACACGTGTCCAACTGGCGTTTAACACGTGTCCAACTGGCGTTTAACACGTGTCCCCACCACCACTCCCACCCACTCCTCCCCATCACTCGCTAACAAGGTTAGCTATCATTAAAGTTTGTTTAGTGGTTAGTTTGGCTAATTGGCTTTAAAGCCTATTAACTATACACAAGGTCATTAAGTCTGGCTGTCACCTGTTCACCACCAGTCGAGAATACTTTAATACCTAAAATAGGGTTTAAGGTAACCCTCTCAGTGTATATTCACTGAGACATACACCCCTGGAGTATATCTGGATGGAGTTCCGGGGGTCGACGCCCCCGCGGCCATAACCATCCCTCACACAGTGTGTATACATTGTCAGGCACACATCTCTGGATGTATATGTATTAAGACGCACACATCTCTAGACGTATAGACATGTCTCGCCGTACATACATCTCTCGACGTATATACATCACTCGACGTATTTACCGTTCTCGATGTACATATATCTCTCGACGTGCATACATCTCTCAACGTACATCTCTCGACGTATCTCTCGACGTATATACATCTCTCGACATATACACATTAAGAGGCAAAGATCTCTCGACGTAAATACATTAAGATATACGTACATCTCTCAACATATATAAATCTCTCTGCGTATATACGTTTTTTTTTTATTCGCCAGTATTCTCCCGGCCCGAGTCTTTTCCAGATAGTGGTGACCCGGCCTTGGCTCCCTGTCTAGGGAGTGTCTGAGACCTAAGTCTCCCATGGGAGGAGGTACAAGTACACCCTCATCTTTGGGACCAACTGTCCCCAGGCCTAGCTACAGTCCCCGCCCTCACGGGGCTCGTAGGGAGAAGCTAGGCCTCTGGTCTGCCATCTGCCCCACCCAAAGGGGCTCGTGGGGATGGCAGTCTTGTGAGCTGCAGATGGTAACATCTTGTTTTCACTGCTTCAGTGACCTTACGCTGACACTGCAGCCTCCCAGCAGTGATTCCTCCACGTAAGGAGGCTTTGTTTTCTTGGCGTTCCCAAGGGTCACTATCCCTCATCAAGGAGATGGGCTGTCGACCTTTGATGTCGACGTGGCGTGACACAGTGTAGACCCCCGAGCAGGGACACCTCGGGAAGGGCACCCTGGTGCCAAGCAGCGATTTACATGAGGCCGAAGATTAAGTTATAATCAAGGGGGATAATGATCTCTAACGCCCATCCTAGTATAGCACTCTGATCCTTCCCTCATCCTGGCTCTCCCGGCGATCCTAATCTTCCATTAGAGCAAGGCTTCTAGAGCTTAATAATAGAGCCAGTAGAGCTAGGCTTCCAGAGCTTAATAATAGAGCCAGTAGAGCAAGGCTTCCAGAGCTTCATAATAGAGCCTGCTAGTAGAGCAAGGTTTCCAGAGCTTAATAATAGAGCCAGTACAGCAAGGCTTCCAGAACTTCATAATAGAGCCAGCAGAGCAAGACTTCCAGAACTTCATAATAGAGCCTGCTAGTAGAGCAAGGCTTCCAGAGCTTAATAATAGAGCCAGTAGAGCAAGGCTTCCAGAGCTTAATAATAGAGCCAGTAGAGCAAGACTTCCAGAACTTCATAATAGAGCCTGCTAGTAGAGCAAGGCTTCCAGAGCTTAATAATAGAGCCAGTAGAGCAAGGCTTCCAGAGCTTAATAATAGAGCCAGTAGAGCAAGACTTCCAGAACTTCATAATAGAGCCTGCTAGTAGAGCAAGGCTTCCAGAGCTTAATAATAGAGCCAGTAGAGCAAGGCTTCCAGAGCTTCATAATAGAGCCTGCTAGTAGAGA
>NC_069472.1:26049107-26054107 GCF_026875155.1 Cherax quadricarinatus
GGAGGAAAACAACAGTCAAGGACCAGGTAATCAGACTGAGGAAGGGTGATGGGGAATTCACAAGAAACAACCGAGAGGTTTGTCAGGAGCTCAACACAAAATTTAAAGAGGTATTTACAGTGGAAACCAGTAGGACTCCAAGAAATCAGAACTGGGGGGCACACCAGCAAGTGCTGGATGAGGTACATATAACCAAGGAGGAGGTGAAGAAGCTGCTAGGGCGAACTTGACACCTCAAAGGCGGTGGGACCAGACAACATCTCTCCATGGGTCCTTAAAGAGGGAGCAGAGATATTGTGAGCCATTAACAAAGATCTTCAACACATCATTTGAAACTGGGCAACTCCCTGAGGTATGGAAAATGGCAAATGTAGTCCCAATTTTTAAAAAGGGAGACAGACATGAGGCACTAAACTACAGACCTGTATCACTAACATGTATAGTATGCAAGGTCATGGAGAAGATCATCAGGAGGAGAGTGAGGGGCACCTGGAAAGAAACAAGGGTATAATTGACAACCAGCACGGTTTCAGGGAAGGAAAATCCTGTGTCACAAACCTACTAGAGTTTTATGACAAGGTGACAGAAGTAAGACAAGAGAGAGAGGGGTGGATCGACTGCATATTTTTGGACTGCAAGAAGGCCTTCGACACAGTTCCTCACAAGAGGTTACTGCAAAAGCTAGAGGATCAGGCACACATAACAGGAAAGGCACTGCAATGGATCAGAGAATACCTGACAGGGAGGCAACAACGAGTCATGGTACGCGACGAGGTGTCAGAGTGGGCGCCTTTGACAAGCGGGGTTCCACAGGGTCAGTCCTAGGACTGTTCTGTTCTTGGTAATGTGAACGACATAACGGAAGGGATAGACTCAGAAGTGTCCTTGTTTGCAGATGATGCGAAGTTAATGAGAAGAATCAAATCGGACGAGGATCAGGAAGGATTACAAAGAGACCTGGACAGGCTACAAGCCTGGTCCAGCAACTGGCTCCTTGAATTTAACCCTGCCAAATGCAAAGTCATGAAGATTGGGGAAGGGCAAAGAAGACCGCAGACACAATATAGTTTAGATGGCCAAAGATTGCAAACCTCACTCAAGGAAAAAGATCTGGGGGTGAGTATAACACCGAGCATATCTCCTGAGGCACACATCAATCAGATAGCTGCTGCAGCATACGGGCGCCTGGCAAACCTACGGATAGCGTTCCGATACCTCAGTAAGGATTCGTTTAAGACTCTGTATACCATCTACGTCAGGCCCATACTGGAGTATGCGGCACCAGTTTGGAATCCACACCTAGTCAAGCACGTCAAGAAATTAGAGAAAGTGCAAAGGTTTGCAACAAGACTAGTCCCAGAGCTACGGGGATTGTCCTACGAAGAAAGGTTGAGGGAAATCGGCCTGACGACACTGGAGGACAGGAGGGTCAGGGGAGACATGATAACGACATATAAAATACTGCGCGGAATAGACAAGGTGGACAAAGACGGGATGTTCCAGAGATGGGACACAGACACAAGATGTCACAATTGGAAGTTGAAGACTCAGTTGAATCAAAGGGATGTTAGGAAGTATTTCTTTAGTCATAGAGTAGTCAGGCCATGGAATAGCTTAGAAAGGGATGTAGTGGAGGCAGGAACCATACATAGTTTTAAGGCGAGGTATGATAGAGCTCATGGGGCAGGGAGAGAGAGGACCTAGTAGCAATCAGCGAAGAGGCGGGGCCAGGAGGTGTGAATCGACCCCTGCAACCACAAATAGGTGAGTACAAATAGGTGAGTACACACACACTCACACACACACACACACACACACACACACACACACACACACACACACACACACATACACACACACACACACATACATACACATACACACACACACACACACACACACACACACACACACACACACACACACACACACACATACATACACATACACACACACACACACACACACACACACACACAGATGAATCACAGGGATGTTAGGAAGTATTTCTTCAGCCACAGAGTAGTCAGTAAGTGGAATAGTTTGGGAAGCGATGTAGTGGAGGCAGGATCCATACATAGCTTTAAGCAGAGGTACGATAAAGCTCACGGCTCAGGGAGAGTGACCTAGTAGCGATCAGTGAAGAGGCGGGGCCAGGAGCTCGGACTCGACCCCCGCAACCTCAACTAGGTGAGTACAACTAGGTGAGTACACACACACACACACACACACACACACACATACACACACACACACACATACACATACACACACACACACAGGAAGGAACGACTGCGAAGTATGTGATTATCTCCACATGAGATTCAAAGAAGTGTTCACAGAGGAGAAAGAAGGGACTCCAGAAAAACACATCAAATGTTGGACACAATACGTACAACTGAAGAAGTGAAGGTTACTGAGTGAGCTAGATACCTCAATGACAATGGGGCCAGATAACATCTCTTCAATGGTCCTGAGAGAGGGAGCAGAGGAGCTATGTGTACCCCTAACAACAATATTCAATATGTCTATCGAAATAGGGCGACTACCTGAGGTATGGAAGACAGCAAATGTAGTCCCAATATTTTAAAAAGGTGAGAGACACGAGGTATTAAACTACAGACCAGTGTCACTGACATGTATAGTATGCAAGTCATGGAAAAGATTATCAGAAGAGTGGTGGAGGACCTAGAAAGGAATGAGCTTATCAACGACAGCCAGCACGGTTTCAGGGACGGGAAATTCTGTGTCACAAACCTACTGGAGTTCTATGACAGGGTGACGGCAGTAAGAAAAGAGAGAGAGGGGGGTGGGTAGATTGGATTTTCTTGGACTGTAAGAAGGCGTTTGACACAGTGCCACACAAGAGATTAGTGCAAAAGCTGGAAGACCAGGCAGGGATAACAGGGAAGGCACTACAAAGGATCAGGGAATATCTGTCAGGAAGACATCAGAGAGTCATGGTATGTGGCGAGGTGTCAGAGTGGGTGCCTGTAACGAGCGGGGTGCCACAGGGGTCAGTCCTAGGACCGGTGCTGTTTCTGGTATTTGTGAACAACATGACGGAAGGAATAGATTCCGAAGTGTCCCTATTTACAGATGATGTGATGAGAAGAATTTAATCGGACGAAGACCAGGCAGAACTACAAAGGGATCTGGACAGGCTGCAGACCTGGTTCAGCAACTGGCTCCTGGAGTTCAACCCCACCAAGTGCAAAGTCATGAAGATTGGGGAAAAAGACTACAGAGTACAGTCTAGGGGGCCTTTGACTACACACTTCACTCAGGAAAAAGGATCTTGGGGTGAGTATAACACCAGGCACATCTCCTGAGGCGCACATCAACCAAATAACTGCTGCAGCATACGGGCCCCTAGCAAACCTAAGAACAGCATTCCGACATCTTGATAAGGTATCATTCAGGACTCTGTACACTGTGTACGTTAGGCCCATATTGGAGTATACAACACCAATTTGGAACCCACACCTAGCCAAGCATGTAAGGAAACTTGAGAAATTGCGAAGGTTTGTAACAAGACTAGTTCCGGAGCTAAGGAGTATGTCCGACGAGGAGAGGTTAAGGGAAATCGACTTGACAAAACTGGAAGACAGGAGAGATAGGGGGACATGATAGCGATATATAAAATACTGAGAGGAATCGACAAGGTGGACAGAGACAGGATGTTCCAGAGATGGGACACAGAAACAAGGGGTCACAGTTGGAAGTTGAAGACACAGATGAATCACAGGGATGTTGAGAAGTTTTTCTTTAGTTACAGGGTTGTCAGGAAGTGGAACAGTCTGGGAAGCGATGTAGTGGAGGCAGGATCCATATATAGCTTTAAGCAGAGGTATGATGAAGGTAATGGTGCAGGGAAAGTGACCGAGTAGCGGCCAGTGAAGAGGCTGGGCCAGGAACTGTGACTCGACCCCTGCAACCACAACTAGGTGAGTACAACGAGGTGAGTACACACACACACACACACACACACATACACACACACATACACACACACACACACACAAACACAAACACACTCACACACACACACACACACACACACACACAACACACACACACACACACACACACACACACACACACACACACACACACACACACACACACACACACATAGGAGATGTGCTCGGTATTATACTCACTCCAAGATCTTTTTCCTTGAGTGAGGTTTGCATTCTTTGGCCACCAAGACTATACTCTGTCTCCGGTCTTCTTTGCCCTTCCCCAGTTTTCAAATGCAAAGTCATGGAGATCGGGGAAGGGCAAAGAAGACCGCAGACAGAGTATAGTCTAGGTGGCCAAAGACTGCAAACCTCACTCAAGGAAAAAGATCTTGGGGTGAGAATAATACCGAGCACATCTCTTGAGGCGCACATCAACTAGATAACTGCTGCAGCATACGGGCGTCTGGCAAACCTAAGGATAGCGTTCCGAGACCTTAGTAAGGAATCGTTCAAGACTGTACACCATATGCGTCAGGCTCATACTGGAGTATGCAGCACCAATTTGGAATCCACACCTGGTCAAGCACGTCAAGAAATTAGAGAAACTGCAAAGGTTTGCAATAAGACTAGTCCCACAGCTAAGGGGATTGTCCTACGAAGAAAGATTAAGGGAAATTGGCCTGACGACACTGGAAGACAGGAGGATCAGGGGAGACATGATAACGACACATAAAAATACTGCCCGGAATAGACAAGGTGAACAAAGACAGGATGTTCCAGAGATGGGACACGGAACCAAGGGGTCACAATTGTAAGTTGAAGACTCAGACGAGTCAAAGGGATGTTAGGAAGTATTTCATCAGTCATAGAGCAGTGGAATAGCCTGGAAAGTGACGTAGTGGAGGCGGGAACCATACATAGTTTTAAGACGAGGTTTGATAAAGCTCATGGAGCAGGAAGAGAGAGGACCTAGTAGCAATGAGTGAAGAGGCGGGCCAGGAGCTATGGCTCTACCCCTGCAACCACAAATAGGTG
>NC_069472.1:26059107-26086607 GCF_026875155.1 Cherax quadricarinatus
GTTTTATTTATAATGGGATGGGTGAGCAGATCATGGGCCGGGCACACACATGGGTTGCTCATGGATTGGGCATCTGAAAAAAATTCTCACTGAGGAGAACGACAGGACCTGCAGACAATGACTGGAAGTCGCCAACACCACAGAACAGAAGCAGGGTGCATTTAAAATGGTAAATCCATATCCCACGAACACAATGCTGGGTACAGATGGCAACCTACACTTACATATACAAAGTGACAACCTACACCTCTACACTTTTGGTGACTGTCTTCACACTTCTCACCACTACAGCCGTCACGCTATCTCACCATCTCTCTCTCCTCTCTGTGTATATAATTTGTCTCAGAATTCCTTGTACTGGCTTGAGAGTCATGTTTAGCATGACTAGTGTTTTAAACAGAGCCTTACCAAGTTCTCTTTAGAGCTAAACGTAGCCTGTAATTAAAGATCTACTCTGAACATTGTCTCTATTATGCAGGTAAGGAATATCTTGTTTCTAATATTTTTCTTCTTCCCCCCCCAGACTATCTCTCTTTTTATCACCCTCTCTCTGTCCATTTTCTCTCTAAGAATTAACCTTCATCACCATCAACCTATGATAAATTAACCTATTCTAACACACACATCTACAAATGTTAAACTGCTTGTTGTGGTTCATAGGGCCACTGACAGGTTACGCCGTACCGAATCCGGCCAATATTAGACGCGGATCTCTTCCTTGCCATTTTTTCCTTTCCTGATTAGCCTTCCAGTTTATGACGTCACTTTGAATTAACCAATCAGGTGTCTGGGTGTCCGCTGCTCTGACGGGTATTGGTGGAATACTGTCCAATCATAAATATCCGCCATGACAGTCGTCCCCAGAGGGTTGCCAGGAATCCTTATTGCTGCTTGGTTCTTCTTCTTCTTATTGTTGTTATTCTTATTCTTATTACTATTATTATTATTATTCACAAAGAAACGCTAAGCACTCATGGGCAATACGACACCTGTGAAATGAGAGATAATATGGTTTTGATCCGAGGAAGGGGAGTATCCCTCCAATTCCCAGATCAAGAGCCCTTCACTAGCATTAATCTATCCTCTTATCCTCTCTTCTTCCATTCTCTCTTCTACTCTCTTTCTCTCTTCTCCTTTCTCTTCTCTCTCGTAAGCTGATTACTCGAAGATTTACTGTAATATTACCTGGGAAGGGAGAATGACAGGAAGAGAATACGTAATAAATGAGGAGATAATGGAGAAAGGGCGAGGGATGGAAGGAGAGAAAGAGATAGATCGAGAGAGAGAGAGAGAGAGAGAGAGAGAGAGAGAGAGAGAGAGAGAGAGAGAGAGAGAGAGAGAGAGAGAGAAACAAACTTCCAGAAACAAACACATTGGGGAAAAAATTTGTTCGTTTGCCACCACGAGTGTTTTTTTTTTTTTTTTTTTCCTCTTTAAATTCTGTTTTCATTTCTTTGTAAAACTTCCTAAGACTCTGTAACACCGACGATCATAATCACTTCAGTTCTGTCGATTTACACAAACTTCTGTTTTAATTTCTAACACAGAAAAAACAACTACTTAAACTATCATCATCATCATTATTATTATAATCATAATGAAGCGTTAAACCCTTGAGATTTATACAGCGCTGCTTAAATTATTATTAATTATTATTATAATTTACTGCCTATATCTATTTTTTGTAACACTTGTTGGTAACATTGCTAATATATTATTATTATTAGTATTAATATTATAATTATTTCTATTGTTATTATTATTATTATTATTTTTATTATTTTTATTATTATTACTTCTGCAATAATAATAATAATAATAATAATAATAATAATAATAATATAATAATAATAATAATAATAATAATTATTATTATTATTATTATTATTATTATTACAACAATTTTATTATTATTGTTCATTATTATTCTATTGTCTCCACATCTGGGGCGACGCTCCCCTTGTGGTCAGGTTTGTCGGGCGCGACGCCCCCACCTGACAAACATATCCACCCTCCTAGACTCATATTCACTCCACATGTCTGGCAGAAGGTGGTAGCAGTGTCCACACACACACACACACACACACACACACACACACACACACACACAACACATCCATCACACAACCCTGACACACGTCTTTCCAATAACCCGGATTTATGACTATGATCTCTGACGAGTCACTCTCCCAGTCTTACACCGTAAGTACGCGTGATGAGTTATAGGTAGCGTAAGACATAAATCTGATTTGTATGATTTTTAAGTCAATACATATCTAAAATAAGTCAAGCTTTATCAGGCTCAGCTTGCTGGCTCAGTTCGCTCAGCTTCGATCGTTTCGCCCAACAAATCGATTGGAAATTCATTATCATTCATAAACTTCATCACGAAGTTGATGGATTTTCCTTATGCTAATTAGGTTGACCTATGATAGGATTATCATAAAGAAACAGCAAAAAAAAAAATCATATAGACATACCAGAGGATGCAAAATAGAGTATATTACCAAAAAACTTTATTATCTTCATATACAAAGTTCACAGCTAACTTACGGTTACTGAAACAACGACTAGGAATGAACAGGTACTCTAAAAAAAAAAATGCCGTGCGTCACACGGTAGATTCGTGCGTCACACGGCAGAGACGTGCGTCACACGGTAGATTCGTGCGTCACACGGCAGAGACGTGCGTTACACGGTAGAGTTTTATTCTGATAAATATTGAAACAGCAAAAAATGGAAGTGAAGCAGACATGTTGTACAACAGGCCAGAATCAGGCCAACTTTTCTCTCAGCGTAGAGTTTTATGAACCCACGGTAAAGTTCTGTGCAGAGCTTTGTCGTGGCGTGAAGCTCTACGAGAAGCGAAACGTCGTCACATCAAAAGCTTGTTCTCCAACGTGTGTCTGTTCTTCACTGTTGTCGACGGTACAACATTTGGAGCCATGAGATGTTAAACTGACGCGAGCTGGTATACATTAATTACTGTGGTAGGACCTTTCTCTCTCTTTCAGTTTCTTTCTGTCTCTCTCTTTCTCTACACCATCACTGTTAACTGAAAAAACTGTACACACATCTTCAGTTAACTTACCATACATGTATGGGAATTTCAGGAATGACCCTGTTAAGAATTTCCCGTTCCACATCAGTTTTAATGCCTTGTGCCACACACACTGATCACGCTAGTACTCGCGCGGGTTTTCACTTTATTCAACTCTTTTTTTTGCAGATAATTGAGAGAAAACACGGAAGTCTTACAGGAGAGTTCGTGGTTGGATAGTTACACGGGCTGGAGAATACAGGAGAGTTCGTGGTTGGATAGTTACACGGGCTGGAGAACACTACTGGAAACTCAGTGGACAGCTCAAGGCTCGCGTTTGAATTCTTCAGTTGAATGGGATCTAGCGAACGTCAACGGAAAGTTATTGAACAGTTGACAACGGAGAGGATCGGTTGGGTATGTTCTCAAAAGTTCATGTTGGATATTGAGAAGTAAAGAAACCCTTGTTGAAATGTATTAATTCAATTTGTTGAACATTTCAGCTGAGGTAAGATCTAATTCACATTTGAACACCATCAAAAACTCAACACCTTCAGTGCTGAATGATTCTGTTGAACATGAATCTTTAAAATTGACCTTAATAAGTCAAAAGTTATGTCCACTCACAATACAATAAACCTATTGTTCGTTTTATTGATATATTGAAAGTTAAGTTTGACGACTCGTCAGTGATGGTGTGAGGAGTGTCTTACCTCTGCCATTTTTCCTGTAGGTTGACAGAGCTGAAAGTGGCTCTGTACAGAGGCGGTTAAATTGTAAGTGGATTTTTATAAGTCGGCAGATGAGCTGTAGGTAGTCCTGTTGGGCCAGTTAAAGACAAAGTGGCAACGCCTCTTTCTTCTTGTTGGCGGTTTATAGGGCAACTATTAGCTTGCACCGTATCGAACCCTGTTTCAATACTTTCATTGTGGTACTCGTCAGAGCCTCAATATCAGGAAGGTCGACGGCCAGGGGATAGTCCCTCAAGTGGTACTGGGTCGAGGTACATCCTCTTCTCAAGCGATCGTTGTCAGAGCCTCGGCATCAAGAAGTTCGACGACCAGGGGAAAGTCCCTTTAGTAGTACAGGGTGAGGTAAATCCTCTTATCAAGTTGTCGTTGTTAGAGTCTCAGCATTGGGAAGTCCACCTACGAGAATACACTTTTTACACGGCTCTGAGGTGCATCTTCTGTACCCATAGAGGCTCTGCACCAGGAATTTCCTGATCTTTCCCCAAAAAAACACAGTTTCATCACTAACACGCGAAACTGAGGTACATTTTCTGCTTACTCAATGGTTCATATTAGAGGCTCGAACATCAAAAATATCCACGACCAGGAGGCGGTTCCTTCGCTGGTACGACACGAAGGAACATCTTACCTTCTTTCAATAATCTTCACTAGAAGCCCGGCACCTGCTCGGAGCCACAAACTTTAAAATAAATATATTCTAACAATTTTACTTACATTTTTTTCTAAAAGTTTGATAGTGGAGAGGCCGTGGCTGGATCACTGCAGCTTGTGAGTCACTGTCTCTTGAACCACCGAGGACCACGACACCTGTCACTCCCTGTGCAACGCCTCTACTGAAATTTCCAAGCAACTTTCTCTTCTTTTATAACTGTCACTATATATACACAACTCTGTTTGTACAATTAACTGCTAGTGCTTTTTTTTCTTCCTTTTTTAAAAATGTTCCGGAGCCGTTATGTACACAAAGAAATATAAGAATTTAACACTATAAAATAAAATACGAAGATCATTCACTCTACACTGGCATAATAGACAAGGCATTCTCCCAGGCTTATAAAATAATAATTCAGTTAGGGAGATATGCTCTCTCTTTGTAACTAATCTCATATATACAGGGAAATTATCCAACGAATAATCATACAAGTGTGTTACTGGATCAGAAGAGCGTGGACAGCGCTTAAACTAACAAAACAAACTACCATTTTCACGCTTATTTCAATAAAGAAAAATAGTGAATTCCTACAAGTTCATTATCACTGCGCTTCATCGTGACCGTACTTACTCCTCCTCATAGAAAACTGCCAATATCATTTTTTACAGGTTAAAAAGAGGGACCCATTTTCTATATTGGGACGAAGGTATGGTGGAATGTTAATGTGTAGGAGAGAACAGCAGCAGCAGCAGCTGCAGCAGCTGTAGCAGGGACTGTTGTGGTGGTGAGGACGTCCAAGAACTGCCACCAACGGAGGATTCCAACGGTACCTGAAGCCCCGTTGGTTTGCATGGCTGCAGGAGTCTCCCCTGAAAACACAGACAAACACGAGGAAAGAATGTGGATGAAGTTGTCTGGTTAATTGGGTATGAAACGTACTGACTAAACGAGGATCATTAAGGCAACATGTCATCTCTTAACTACTAGTTAAGAATAACTTAATCCCTAAATTAGGGATTAAAGTAAACTCTCTTTGTATATACACTAGGAGACATACACTTCTCGATATATATATATATATATATATAATATATATATATATATATATATATATATATATATATATATATATATATATATATATATATATATATATATATATATCAAATATTTTCAAAAGCGTATCTTGCTGTTAGCGGACATAGGATCAAGCCTATACTATTCCTTGCGTTGAATGACCCATTCTGGTTTACCACTCCACTTAAATAAAATATATAAAATGAGTTGCATGCATACTAGTACCATTTCTGAAGAATATTTGAGAGAGGGTCAAGGGGGTGATGGGGCGAGGGGTCGATGGGAGGGGCAGGGGGGGAGGCAAGAAGGATGGGAAGCAGGAGGGTTGAAGGAAGGACAGGGGGAAGGGAAGAGGGAAGGGATGAATGGGACGAGGAAGAGGTGAGAGGGGGCGGGGCGGCGCCCCCCTTGATCACTGCACCCTGGCGACACAATCAATATACACAAATGGAGGAAATGTGTAGGTGGAGGGAAGATTGACAGTGGGAGGTCACTGTCAGGGAGGAGGAGGACAGAGAGAGCAGGGAAGGGGAGAAATGATACAGAGAGAGAGAGGGAGAGAGAGAGAGAGAGAGAGAGAGAGAGAGAGAGAGAGAGAGAGAGAGAGAGAGAGAGAGAGAGAGAGAGAGAGAGAGAGAGAGAGAGAGAGATTTGAGATTTATTCCACTTTAAACTGTTGATAAATGAAAACTACATTCATTTCTAGACACTTGAAAGACTTAAGTGGCAATGTAAAATAAAAATTCACACGCCAGCAAGTCAGGGACATAACAAGAGCAGTTGAACCTGTGAGACTCTACCCAGTTTTCACACTAAACTTTTCCGACATACAATACATAATACAAGAGGATAAAATTGGCAACTATCAAGCACACAGTCACTAGTTTCCAGTAGAAGCTCTTCCACGCCGTGGATCACGGCGTGGAAGAGAGACAAGGTACAGCAGTGATAATATATATTAAGACAGATAAGAACACAGATAAGACTCAGCAGATAAATGAAAGAATAAGTACCAAGACTCATCGCAGTCAATAATGTTAATCCTTGACTTTGCTTTACCTGGGCCCAGATTTATATATATATATATATATATATATAATATATATATATATATATATATATATATATATATATATATATATATATATATATATATATATATATATATATATATAATGTGTGTGTGAAAATATATGTGCACTATACATTTACATATTATGATTATTATTAATATTATTTTATGATAAGAGGAAAACTGAGTCATTCCCTTCAGTCGTGATAGAAACAGTTTAGGTTCTCTTCTACTGTAGCAGTTACAGCAGAGGAGAGAGGCAGTATACATTCTCCTTTACAGAAGGAGAAAGGCAGGTTAGACTCTACTGTAGCAGTTACTGTATTTTCTATGACCTGTGATGACATACATTTGCTGCTAAAATACAGTACAAAATATACACGGATCTCACTAAAAATAAATCGCCCTGTCGGAATTTATTGGGATTTAATTTATCAAATTATCGCCATTTGTCACCGATGTATTCCTACCATAATGATATGCACAACGCAATTAAAAATCCATGCCAAAAACATTTGTAAAACTAATTAAGCTGATTATAGTTCCAAAAACCCGTATGGGTCATTCGGCTAATTAAGCAGAATAAATACCGGTGAATCAATGTCAAACTCTATCCCACGTCTCGCTAGATCACTGTGGATGGAATGGTTTCGGTTTTGACCAGTTTGAAACCAAAAACAGGTTGAAGAACAAGATTTTATAGGGAGAACTTTTCGCCCAGCCTGGAGCTATTGATCAAGACGTGATTTAATGAGTCTGTACGCAGAAGGGAATCGAAGCAAGGTTCAGTGATTAGCTGGTTCCACACTGCACCGCACAGCCAAGATACGTTGTATCAGATGTTACCATATATGACAATGATCTCTCTCTCTCACACACACACATATACCAGCATAGTTGTCTAGATACTTCTAATTCTTTACCCTACAAGGTTAACATGTCATTTAAGTGGCAGCTGTCAAATCCTCACCTGGGAACCAACGTGGCTGAGTCGTTAAGCGTAGGGTTATCCACCCACAGGACCTCGGTTCGATTCCTTGTCCATTTTTGCTTATTAATTGACATTGAAAGGGGAACCAGTGAATACATTATTTGCATTTATAAGTCATAGCAAAAGAACCAATGAAATGCTTTGTTTATATATGACGTCACTGGTTAGCCACCAATCACAGCCTTGTTTGTGTGTGCCGTCACTGACTCTCCGCCAATCAGAGATTTGTTTATGCATGACGTCACCCATCCTGCACCAATCCCATCCAGCCATCGAGTTGGGATGCCAAACATCGCCATAAAATACCCCTTGCAAGCCCCACCATCAAAATACCCCCTGAAGGCGACTAATATACTCCCATTAGGAATGTGGTTGACGACATATTGGGGAAAACGACCCTTCAGCACCACTTGGGCTACATTTGGTTCAAATATGTTAAGAGAGAAGTGCATTAGGGTAATGTTTGTCATATTTTACCCGCATAATCTCGCTCATCTGGCAACACCGCGCTCCAGATGAGGCTCATTTGAACAATGTTGCCAGAATAGTGTCGCCTTCACCCACCTGAGCCACGAGTGGTGTGAGTCTATCAACACTAACCACTATTAATGCAAAGGACAAACCACCACGATCCATAACAAACCATGAACAAAAGAGAACTAACCAGAAAATAAGTGAAATAAACTGACCTAACAACTAGGAAAATAGAATCAGCAGCTAACCAAGAACTAAGAAAGCAGAACTAGTCACTAAGAACTAAGTTCTAACAAAATAAAGCTAACCACTAACAAGCAGAACCACAAGCCAAGAAAGCTGCAGTAATAGCTAAGACGGCAGGACTAACCACTAACAAATTAGTATGAACCACTAACAAAATGTGATTAGTCACTAAGAGATAATTATTAACTATTATAATTTAGTTAAACCCATAAATAAATATTAACCACTAATAAATTAGTTCCAGCCGCTAACAAATCAGCACTAACTACTAACAAAGGGGTCCCCTAACAACTTATAAAGAAGTACTCACTACCACAACATCACTAACTATCCACTAATATGTGGAAGCACCTAACCACATGAAATATTAATTACTAACAAAGAGGACAATCGCTAACAAAGTAGTACTAATCACTAACCACTAGCAAGTTAGTACTAGCCTCTAACAATAAAAACAGAACCATGACTACCACCACTAACAAACGCTAACCATATAGCCATCACCACCACTAACAAACACTAACCATATAGCCATCACCACTAGCAAACACTAACCATATAGCCATCACCACTAACAAACGCTAACCATATAACCATCACCATCACTAACAAACACTAACCATATAGCCATCACCACCACTAACAAACACTAACCTCAGAATCATCACCCCCCAAACTTACCATTAAGAATATGTATCCTGACGGAGGCGGTGGTGGAGAGGGAAGGGACACAGGAGTAAGTCCCAGTAGCCGCGTCGTGAGCGTCGTGGATCAACAAAATCGTTTTAGTGACGGAGCCTCTGTCAGTGATTACACTCACTCGACTGTCACGGTTATCGTAGTTGATCACCTGGGGAGGGTAGTTAAGGGTTGTTTAGTGACAGGCACGACTATGGATCTTGTTGAAATGGAGTATCTTAGTGTGACAGGAGGCTTGTTAGATGGGTAGAAAGTAGACCAGGGTTATTAGTGCCGGGTTGTGGATCTGTCTAGTAGGGTAATTAAGAGTAATTAAGGGTTGTTAGTGCCGGTTAAAACTATGGGTCTTGTTGAAAGGGTTAGGAAAAGGGTTAGGAAAATATTAGGAAAAGGTTATAACGTATTAGGCTTGTTAGCAGGAAACGAAATATGCCAGAATTGTCGTAGGTAACCACCTGGGTAGGACGTTGAAGGCTGTTAGTGCCACCTAGGACTGTGGTTCTAGTTATAGAGGTAGTTAAGGGTTGTTAGTACGTAATTAAGGATTGCCGTCCAGGGCCGTGGTTCTTGTTAAAAGGGGGATTAAAGGCGCAATTAATGTGTTAGAAAAGGTTTGTAGGTATTAGGAGACTTGTTAGAAAGGGAGAAGTACATGCCAGTGCTATCGTACTTACTCTCCTGTAAGTAGTTAGGGCTTGTTAGTGCCGTCCAGGGCTATGTTGGGTTGTTGACAGAGGTAGTTTGAGGTTAGGATAATTTGAGGGTTAGACGATTTAAATGAGGTTAGGGATGCTGCTAAGTTAGTAAGATACGGAAGGATTGCGGCAGTTAATATCTAGTAAGTAGTTAGAGCTGCCTAGGGATGGGCGGGATTGTTGACAGGGTTAAAGAATTAGGATATGGTTGAAAGGTGTTAGAAGGCTGTTAGAAGGTTAGGAATATAGTGGAGGGTTGACGTAGTCTGTAGGCTCATATAGCCTCAGTTAAAGCTACAAGTGGTCATTAAGGAAGCAGTTAGGAGACCAGGATAAGTAGGGGTTAGATGAGGTAGTTAGGGGGGTTAGAATGGTTAGTTAACAGGTTATAAAGAATAGTTAGGGGATAGACGAGGGAGTTAGCAAGTTAGGAGGAGCAATTAGAGGGTTAAAAGAGTTTTGCTAGAAGGTTAGCAAGTTAGGATGGGGTTGGAAAGTTAGGAAGTGTAGTGAGCTGGTTAGGAAGGTTAGGAAGAGTGTTAGCAGAGTTTTTTTTAAGAAGTTAGTATTGGATTTTAGCTAGAAGAGGATTGCTAGGAATGTGCTGGAGGATACGTGGAAAATTTTAGATTTTTTATATATTCAGCATGTGTAAATTTGGATAATACAAGATGGTAGAGGGTTGTTAGTGAGGATTCTTAGAGCGTTGTTAGATGTATTAGAAGAATGCTAAGGTGTTAGCAGGTTAGAGAGATGTTACAGAGACTTTACAGAGATTAGTAATTAAATATTGAGAGTCTACGGCAGTGGATCTCAACTCGTTCCCGTCCACGGTCTAACACGCCACGGACCAACAGGCCACGGACCAACAAGCCACGGACTACCAGGTTATGGACCAGTAAGCCACGGACTACCAGGCCAGTCAGATTTCCTTCATTTTTTCCTAAGAAATGATAAAAAAATAATACACAGCTAACATCACGGTATAAAACTGACTACTTACGATTTTTCGTTTC
Source organism: Cherax quadricarinatus (assembly GCF_026875155.1). Lineage (NCBI taxonomy): Eukaryota > Metazoa > Arthropoda > Malacostraca > Decapoda > Parastacidae > Cherax > Cherax quadricarinatus. The sequence goes on from NC_069472.1 coordinate 26,069,822, forward strand.
CATTCTTACTGGCAAGTTTTTCAGTATCTGAAGTAGAACTTGACATTACACTACCAGCCGAGTCTTCAGTGTTAATGTGCAACACACACGAAAAGACTGGCAGCCGAATCTTTCGTTTGAGCTCAATGTGCAACAAGCACGAAAATCCAGTTTGACAAATAATGAGCTGACGTAAATAGCACAGGGTACCTGACTTCAACGTGCTGAAAGTTTTAGGTAACTCCCAGTAGTGCTAGCTCAAGATTTCTACAAGGTTGACTGCTAGTACATATCTTGATCCGCCCACGCACATTCCAGACCCACGCACTTTCCAGACCCAAGAATTTCTCCCGCAAGACCACTCGCACACTGCTAACACCAGCCGTGAGTGGTGGACTTGTCTTGATCACCTATGGAAAGTATCGCCAGAATTCATTCCGTCGATGCTCCAGAATTTGCATTCTAATGCGCTCTTCTCTTTTTTTTCCCTCTCTCAAGCAAGGCATCCACTCGTGGAAATTGAGAAGAATTGTTACCTTCGAGGCTGACGATACTGAGTCATTCCATTGTGTCAGAAGCCTTGATGGCGTCTTACTGAGAAAACTGATTTGCACCATTAACCTAACTGGACAATATTCCAGTGGTCCAACATAATGTTCTCATGGACATTGAAGGACCACTGTACTAAAATGTTATTATTATCATAATTATTATTATTATTTAATATTATTATTATTAAAATTGTTTATTATTATCATAATTATTATTATAGCTATTATTATTATTGTTTATTTATTATTATTATTATTATTGTTATTACGATTATCATTTTTTATTATTCTTAATATTACTATATTCATGGGAAACGCTAAATCTGTATGGGCCATACAGAGTATGGGTAAAGGGGCATGGAGAGGAGAAAACAACAAATTTTGACCCAAGGAAAGGAGGAAAAAAGCAGCCCCAATTCCTTGGATCAAGTGCCTCTCGCGTAAAAAATTGGACCAACTATTCTCAAATTTTAATAATTAAAAATACGCACGATTATCTTCGTTCGCTCAATTATTAACGTAAATTGCATCTAAACAGAAGAAGCGCTAAACCCTCGTGTGGGAGGGGGGGGGGAGGGAAGGGCCACTTCCGGCGGGTCAAATCCTTTGATGTTCCAAAATTCACCTTCGCGGATAAAATTCAGGTAATTGTATAATACGATAATTTCAGTAAATTTTAATGGCGTAATTCTAATAGATAATTGGAGAATAATATGGTAACAACTCTTATACAAAAATCGTTTGTAAATTCCTGCTAAAAGACGTTGAAAAACTGACTTGCTTTTTCTCCCTAAATTTACTTGAAGAATCCCTTAAGGGCTCTGCTAATTAGGAATAATGATTAAGGGATGATGGTTCAGGAATGATGATTAGGGAATGATATTTAGGGAATGATGATTAAGGAATCATCAGGGAATGAATAGAGTAGGATTAAGAAATGATGACTAGGGAATGATTAAGGAATGATGATTTGGGATAATTGAGGATGATGATTAGAGAATGATGATTAGGGAATGATGACTGGGGGATAATTATTAGGGATGATAATTCCTGCCTCTGGCAAGAAACATTTTAGCTCTGACAATGCCTATTTGCATGCCTGTATTTTGCAACACTTTATTGCAGATCTGAGTCTTGCAATGTTTTATTGTATTCCTGGATCTTGAAGTGCTTTATTGCAAGTTTGGATCTTGTAATATTTTATTGCAAGTCTGGATCTTGTAATGTTTATTGCAAGTCTGGATCTTGTAATATTTGATTGCAAGTCTGGATCTTGTAATATTTTATTGCAAGTCTATATCTTGTAATATTTTATTGCAAGATTGGATCTTGTAATGTTTTTTTTACAAGTCTGAATATTATAATGTTTTATTGCAAGTCTGGATATTGTAATGGTTTATTGCAAGTCTAGATCCCGTAATGTCTCATTGCAGACCTAGCTCATGCAATGTTATATTCCTAAGCAGCAAGATGCACAATCCCTTGCAATAACTGCGTTAAAATACGCCAAGGCCTCCAATAGAAATTTGTCACTTTGTCCAACTTTCTTGGGTTATCCTAGGTAATGTATTTATGTGTACTTGTACCTGAATAACCTTACTAAATATTACGCAATGTTATAAAATATGTGTATATAAAAAAACGATGAATATATAATGTCTGATTTCAGAATTAATCTCGTAAACTAACATTATATATGGAGCGTTTTTTATACGCATATTTTGCAACACTGCAACAACCTGCAACAACCTGCAACAACCTTCACAAACCCATTTCTGGATCGCATTTCGCCTGCAGGTTGGCCGCCTTGGATGACAACTGCGCTTCATTCCCATACCCACTTGGTTAACTATACGCACTGCTCCTTGCCTGGGAAGACACTCAGAGAGGTAGGCGCCTAGAAGCAGCGTTCATCACGGTTATTCGACAATGTCAAACAGAATAATGGCTTCTGCACTATGGCTGAGAATCAAGCCAAGAAACTTCTTGGTCGGTTTCTCCACAACGTAGGTGTTGAGCAGAGGAACAATGTGTTGCAAGCCGCCAACCCAAGCCAACATCTACCCTGCCTCTCTACCTCACTAATCAGGCACCTACCCTGCCTTTCTAGGGTAGGGTAGGTGCCTGAGCCCGAGCTTGCAGCTCACAGGCCTGCCATTCCCATTAGCCCCCTTGGGGCGGGGATGGCAGACCAGAGGCCTAGCTTCTCATTACGAACCCCGTGAGGGCGGGGACCGTGGCTAGGCCTGGGAACAGTGGTCCCAAAGATGAGGGGGTACTTGTACCTCCTCCCATGGGAGACTTAGGTCTCAGACACTCCCTAGACAGGGAGCCAAGGCCGGGCCACCACTTGGAAAAGGCCCGGGCCGGGAGAATACCTGCAAATCTTTAATAATAATAAGAAATGTGATCAATCAATTACTTCCTCATTTACTTATTTAAGAACCTACTTATTTACTTGTGTCTCACCTAACATATTATCCTCACTAGTGTTCATGATGAGTATTCGATTACTGATGAATTAGGTGAAGCCAGAGATTCTTCATCAGTTTATCCTACCGTTGAAACCCTCCTACATTTTCTAATTCAACTATTAACAACTAAACTAAAATAACTTTGTCGAAACTAAGTTTTGGACTAATCCGGTGGCGTTGTTCATTCAGAAAAAATAACGACGCAACTAAATGCGTTAGACAATGAACGCTGCATCATGAGAGTGGACTGAGCACTGTGTGTGCAGCCACCACCTTCCACTAAATAACCACCTCTTTTTTTACACAGGGTTTGACAAGGTTAAAGACCCGTAGCTTTATTGACAAGCTATTTACAGGTTAAGGATTCCTAGCTTTATTGACAGGCTATTTACAGGTTAAGGATTCCTAGCTTTATTAACAGGCTATTTACAAGTTAAGGATTCCTAGCTTTATTGACAGGCTATTTACAGGTTAAGGATTCCTAGCTTTATTGACAGGCTATTTACAGGTTAAGGATTCCTAGCTTTATTGACAAGCTAAGAGCTGTTACCTACATCAGCTCATTTGAAAGCATTTTTATTGCTATGAGACATACAAGTAGGGAACAGGATGAAGTTGGAGCCATCTGTGGGCCAGCATTTTCATTTGATCAACTGACTTTATCTCGTTGACATCATTATGCTGTACGAATGTGTTCCATACTCGAGTCAACCTGGGTATGTATGATCTCAGATGGAGTGATGTTCTGGAGAAGGGTACAGCCAGGGTGAAGTTGCTGCTTTCTGCCCGTCTTGTGGCATAAAAGCTTGTTTCACGCTGTCCTCGAAGTGGATCCAAGTGTGGTACTTTGGCAATATTGGCCTTGTACATAACAGTAAGGCCACCCACATCCCTCCTATGTTGAAGGCTCTGCTGAAATGATAGATCTATCCAGGATGAGTCCAGGAAAGAGATGAGACGTCTTGCTCTGTTCTCTACTCTGTCAAGCAGTCGCAGATGAGAGGGGGGGGGCAGGCAAACCAAGAAAGTGGAGCATACTCAAGGTGTGAGGCTCACACCTTGAGTATGCTCCACTTCCTGGCTGCCTGCATATAGGTCTCCCTCCCTCCCTCCCTCTCTCTCTCTCTCTTTCTCTCTCTTTCTCTCTCTCTCTCTCTCTCTCTCTCTCTCTCTCTCTCTCTCTTTCCCGGGTGCATGAAACTGGCGGTGAAGCAAGGTGTTGTAGTGTGCTGTAGCGTATCCTATACTCGCTGCGACAGTTATTAATGTCACAAGCTTGCTTGAGTTACCCCGTCAACATTTTCTTTTGAGCCTGCCGATTTTCTTTTAGGGGAAACTATTGTATTTGACAGCATGTTCATCTATCATCCAACTTTTTTTAATCGGCTTCGAAACTAAAATTAATGCCTTTTATTTTTTTTGCCTTGTATGTAATGTGAAGGAAGGGGGGTGGATTACCCCCCCTTCACAGAGTTGCAAAGTAAAATAAAGCAAAGTAAAGTACTTTATATTTTCCACGATACATTGTTGGATATAAAGATTCGATCATACACAGAAATAAGCAGAGTTGTTCCATACATTACGGGAAGAAACACCAGCTTTGTTTCCCTATCCTCCTGCATAACGCAAAAGCTGTCTCATGTACGGGGTCAGGAGACGCACCAGCTTGAGCTGGGAGACTTCAGTAGTGCGGGGAAGGCATCGTAAAGCATTTCACTGCGAGTTGTTGCAGCAGCTACTGCAACTTTAAAAGCTTAGTGACTTTCTGGCGCTTTAAAACCGTAGACTACAACTGTTACTTAAGAGGCACCTAATTACCCCTGTCTTCTGATAACATGTTTATTTTTCCACTATAATCTACCTTGTCCATAAGACAAGATTTCGTTCGGATTTTTAACCCCGGAGGGTTAGCCACCCAGGATAACCCAAGAAAGTCAGTGCGTCATCGAGGACTGTCTAACTTATTTCCATTGTGGTCCTTAATCTTGTACCCCAGGATGCCACCCACACCAGTCCACTAACACCCAGGTACCTATTTGCTGCTAGGTGAACAGGACAACAGGCGTAAGGAAACGTGTCGAAATGTTTCCACCCGTCGGGAATCGAACCCGGGCCCTCAGTGTGTGAAGCGGGAGCTTCAGCCACCAGGCCACCGGGCCACCGGGCCACGGGGCCACTATCACAGTTGCTTCGTCTGTTTCGTAAGGTCAAGTCCAGGATTTTTTCTTAATTTATGGTATAACTTAACAAATCTTTGAGAACATTTGTGTTGCAGAGGTCTGAGATGTGCTCAGACCTCTACAACACAGCGTGTCTACAACACAGGTTCTACAACACACGTTACAAACAGCGTGTCTACAACACAGCGTGTCTACAACACAGAATGTTCTACAACACAGCGTGTCTACAACACAGAATGTCCTACAACACATCGTGTCTACAACACAGAAAGTTCTACAACACAGCGTGTCTACAACACAGAATGTTCTACAACACAGCGTGTCTACAACACAGAAGGTTCTACAACACAGCGTGTCTACAACACAGAAGGTTCTACAACACAGCGTGTCTACAACACAGAATGTTCTACAACACAGCGTGTCTACAACACAGAATGTTCTACAACACAGCGTGTCTACAACACAGCGTGTCTACAACACAAAATGTTCTACAACACAGCGTGTCTACAACACAGAATGTTCTACGACACAGCGTGTCTACAACATAGAATGTTCTACAACACAGCGTGTCTACAACACAGCGTGTCTACAACACAGCGTGTTGTACAACACAGCGTGTCTACAACACAGAAAGCTCTACAACACAGCGTGTCTACAACACAGAATGTTCTACAACACAGCGTGTCTACAACACAGAATGTTCTACAACACAACGTGTCTACAACACAGAATGTTCTACAACACAGGGTGTCTACAACACAGAATGTTCTACAACAGCGTCTCTGCAACACAGAATGTTCTACAACACAGCGTGTCTACAACACAGCGTGTCTACTACACAGAATGTTCTACAACACACCGTGTCTACTACACAGCGTGTCTACAACACAGAATGTTCTACAACACAGCATGTCTACAACACAGAATGTTCTACAACAGCGTGTCTGCAACACAGAATGTTCTACAACACAGCGTGTCTACAACACAGCGTGTCTACAACACAGAATGTTCTACAACACAGCGTGTCTACAACACAGAATGTTCTACAACACAGCGTGTCTACAACACAGAATGTTCTACAACACATCGTGTCTACAACACAGAATGTTCTACAACACAGCGTGTCTACAACACAGAATGTTCTACAACACAGCGTGTCTACAACACAGCGTGTCTACAACACAGAATGTTCTACAACACAGCGTGCGTGTCTACAACACAGAATGTTCTACAACACAGCGTGTCTACAACACAGCGTGTCTACAACACAGAATGTTCTACAACACAGCGTGTCTACAACACAGAATGTTCTACAACACAGCGTGTCTACAACATAGAATGTTCTACAACACAGCGTGTCTACAGCACAGAATGTTCTACAACACAGCGTGTCTACAACACTGAATGTTCTACAACACAGCGTGTCTACAACACAGAATGTTCTACAACACAGCGTGTCTACAACACAGAATGTTCTACAACACAGCGTGTCTACAACACAGAATGTTCTACAACACAGCGTGTCTACAACACAGAATGTTCTACAACACAGCGTGTCTACAACATAGAATGTTCTACAACACAGCGTGTCTACAACACAGCGTGTCTACAACACAGAATGTTCTACAACACAGCGTGTCTACAACACAGAATGTTCTACAACACAGCGTGTCTACAACACAGAATGTTCTACAACACAGCGTGTCTACAACACAGAATGTTCTACAACACAGCGTGTCTACAACACAGAATGTTCTACAACACAGCGTGTCTACAACACAGAATGTTCTACAACACAGCGTGTCTACAACGCAGAATGTTCTACAACACAGCGTGTTTACAACACAGCGTGTCTACAACACAGAATGTTCTACAACACAGCGTGTCTACAACACAGAATGTTCTACAACACAGCGTGTCTACAACACAGAATGTTCTACAACACAGCGTGTCTACAACACAGAATGTTCTACAACACAGCGTGTCTACAACACAGAAGGTTCTACAACACAGCGTGTCTACAACACAGAAGGTTCTACAACACAGCGTGTCTACAACACAGAATGTTCTACAACACAGCGTGTCTACAACACAGAATGTTCTACAACACAGCGTGTCTACAACACAGAATGTTCTACAACACAGCGTGTCTACAACACAGAAGGTTCTACAACACAGCGTGTCTATAACACAGAAGGTTCTACAACACAGCGTGTCCAGCCGAGGCTGACACAGGCTTTTCACTCAAGTTTGGCACATGGGCATCTGTCATACATGTGTGGGAGATTTATTCATATGTTAGTATATTGCATATGTTGTGGTGTATGATCCGTGAGGCTGCGGTGGCTGTATGGGCCTGCAAATGGTTAGTACCAACAGGCTGGTTGATCAGGAGAGGAGTGAAGGAGGAAAAGAATTGTAGTTTGCAGGGTTGTGGTGAGGTCTCCTGTCTCACTGAGGTACAGTGGGATGCCAGTGGTATACCAGTGATACAGTGGGATACCAATGGGATACCAGTGATACAGTGGGATTGCTAGTTGGATACCAATGAGATACCAGTGATACAGTGGGATTACCAGTGGGATACCAGTGGGATAACAGTGATATATCGGGGCACCAGTGGTTCAGGGGACGTGAAGGGGTTACCAACGTGTCAATGACTTCGAAAAGTTTTATTAATTACTTTTGTTGGTAGAACTTTCACAGTGGAGATAGAATTTTTTTGTGGGTTACGTGAAGGTTGATTACAGGTGTATCTCTCCTCTCTCTCTCTCTCTCTCTCTCTCTCTCTCTCTCTCTCTCTCTCTCTCTCTCTCTCTCTCTCTCTCTCTCTCTCTCTCTCTCTCTCTCTCTCTCTCACCTTGTTGTTGTGGAACCAGAAGTTCTCTGTGGGTGACTCTGGGTTGAAGTTGATGATGCAGGTGAGGTTGATAGTCGAGCCTCTATCAACGTAACGTTCAGCGGACCCCAGGATGCGAGCCATGGGAACTGTAGCAGAGGAGACACTGGTTAGTAGACTTTCCTAAGAGGCTAATACAAATATGTTGGGATTATTATTATTATTATTATTATTATTATTATTATTATTATTATTATTATTATTATTATTATTATTATTATTATTATTAATTAATATTATTATTATTATATTATTGTTATTATTATTATTATTGTTATTATTATTATTATTATTATTTATTATTATTATTATTATTATTATTATTATTATTATTATTATTATTATTATTATTATTATTATTATTATTGTTATTATTATTATTATTATTATTATTATTATTATTATTATTATTGTTGTTGTTGTTGTTGTTGTTGTTGTTGTTTTGGCATTATTATTATTATTGCTGGTATTTATTATTATTATTGTTGGTATTATTATTATTATTATTATTATTATTGGTATTATATTTTTTTTATTTTTATTAACACATCGGCCGTTTCCCACCAAGGCAGGGTGGCCCGAATAAGAAAAACTTTCACCATCATTCACTCCATCACTGTCTTGCCAGAAGGGTGCTTTACACTACAGTTTTTAAACTGCAACATTAACACCCCTCCTTCAGAGTGCAGGCACTGTACTTCCCATCTCCAGGACTCAAGTCCGGCCTGCCGGTTTCCCTGAACCCCTTCATAAATGTTACTTTGCTCACACTCCAACAGCGCGTCAAGTATTAAAAACCATTTGCCTCCATTCGCTCCTATCTAACACGCACACGCATGCATGCCCAAGCTCCTCGCACACAAAACCTCCTTTACCCCCTCCCTCCAACCTTTCCTAGGCTGACTCCTACCCCGCCTTTCCTCCACTTCAGATCTATACATTCTCGAAGTCAATCTATTTCGTTTCATCCTCTCTACATGTCCAAACCATCTCAATAACCCCTTCTCAGCCCTTTGGATAATAGTTTTGGAAATCCCGCACCTCCTTCTAATCTCCAAACTACGGATTCTCTGCATTATATTCACACCACACATTGCCCTCAGACATGACATCTCCACTGCCTCCAGCCTTCTCCTTGTTGCAACATTCACAACCCATGCTTCACACCCATATAATAGCGTTGGTATAGCTACACTTTCATACATTTCCTTCCTTGCCTCCATGGAAATGTTCTTTGTCTCCACAGACTCCTCGGTGCACCACTCACCTTCTTCCTTTCGTTAATTCTATGATTCACCTCATCTTTCATAGACCCATCTGCTGACACGTCCACTTCTAAATATCTGAATACATTCACCTCCTCCATACTCTCTCCCTCCAATCTAATATCCAATCTTTCGTTACCTAATTTTTTTATTATCCCCATTAACTTACTCTTTCCTATATTCACTTTCAATTTTCTTCTTTTACATACCCTACCAAACGCATCCACCAACCTCAGCAACTTCTCTCCAGAATGTCCCAAAAGCACAGTGTCATCAGCAAAAAGCAACTGTGACAACTCCCACTTTGTGTTAGATTCTTTATCTTTCAGCCCCACACCTCTTGCCAACACCCGAGCATTCACTTCTCTTACAACTCCATCTATAAATATACTGAACAACAATGATGACATCACATCCTTGCTATTATTATTATTATTATTATTGTTGTTGTTGTTGTTGTTGTTGTTGTTATTGTTATTGTTGTTGTTGTTGTTGTTATTGTTGTTGTTGTTGGTATTATTATTCTTATTCTTATTAATATTATTATCAATTGGTTAGTAGTTTATTTCTTCCTCCAAGGGTTTTTCTTGTAACTCGAGAAAGCCTTTTCTGATCGGCTTCAAACTTTCATCACTGGTATGACATACCTAGAATAAGGTTGGGTTTGTTAATGGAGCGTGTAGGTGCCACTCTGTCAATTAAATTTTAGAATGGGGAGTGAGTGATTTTTAACATTTAGATATCTCGAGAATGCCTCTCCCGAACTGCAACTTTGCCAATTTACTCACATAATGAACTTGAAATTGTTGGATTCTGAGCTTTAGCTGGAGAATGACTCTACAGATAAGCTTCAAACGCCTACTGATGGTAAACTTCAAGGAAACATTGGTTTTCGTGCAGTACCTAGAGAATGACATTTGTGGTTGGTATCAAACCCTAAATGGTTTTATGTCATATATAGACAAAGATTTTCAACGGTTTTGGGCAGCGTAGGTGCCGATTTTATTTACATAATTTGGAAAATTTAAATGCTGGCCTCTTCACTGGCCGCTACTGGATCACTCTTCCTGCACCATGAGCTTTATCATACCTCTGCTTAAAGCTATGAATGGATCCTGCCTCCACTACATAGCTTCCCAAACTATTCCACTTTCTGCCTACTCTGTGACTGAAGAAATACTTCCTAACATCCCTGTGATTCATCCGTGTCTTCAATTTCCAACTGTGTCCCCTTGTTGCTGTGTCCAATCTCTGGAACATTCTGTTTTTGTCCACCTTGTCAATTCCTGTGTGTGTGTGTGTGTGTGTGTGTGTGTGTGTGTGTGTGTGTGTGTGCATTTAATCCCATCTTCCCATCCATGATAACACACCAATCGCTGAATTCTCTCCTATAACCCAAAACAATATTGACTCAAGTGTCCCCCTGGTTTGTCATTTCCCGTCATCTCCTGCCATATAGTGATCATCTCCGGCACACGACGGAGGTCAGCCAGGTCAATACACATCTTAACTGCTCCCCACGTTAACCCACATGAAAGGTCACGGCATGACCTTAAATAACAGACTCCGAAGCACAAGTCTGATAATTCCTGTCACTGGTCCAGCCAGAAACTAGTTACGTAACGATTAACGTTTCAAGAATGCTAAACCGCAAAAGATAATCGTCGAGTTAACTTTTTGCGGAAATCTTTGTTTTAATTATGTGTACGAGATAGGCTTAAAGTGAAGCCATATGGTTAGAGGAAGTGAAAGTGATTGACTGTCTTGTGTTAACTCACGAAGAGTAAACAAGACAGTAGGGTGGATGTGAGGTGATCAGGGTAAACATGAGAGTCGGTGTGAGACGTGAGGTGAACCAGCAGCAGTAGGCTGGAAGGTTCCACTGTGTATATCTCTGGATTGACTCTCATTAGCTCGCTCATTCACTCTTTTACTGACTTACTCATTCATGCGTTCATACACTCATGCATTATCTCGCTCACTCATTCACTTCTCCTCACTCGTTCACACATTCCATCACTCTAGGACTCACTCATTCACACATTCCATCATTCCAGGACTCACTCATTCACACATTCCATCACTCCAGAACTCTCTCATTCACACATTCCATCATTCCAGGACTCACTCATTCACTCATTCCATCATTCCAGGACTCACTCATTCACACATTCCATCACTCCAGTACTCACTCATTCACACATTCCATCATTCCAGGACTCACTCATTCACACATTCCATCACTCCAGTACTCACTCATTCACACATTCCATCATTCCAGGACTCACTCATTCACACATTCCATCACTCCAGGACTCACTCATTCACACATTCCATCACTCCAGGACTTACTCATTCACACATTCCATCACTCCAGGACTCACTCATTCACACATTCCATCTCTCCAGGACTCACTCATTCACACATTCCATCACTCCAGGACTCACTCATTCACACATTCCATCACTCCAGGACTCACTCATTCACACATTCCATCACTCCAGGACTCACTCATTCACACATTCCATCACTCCAGGACTCACTCATTCACACATTCCATCACTCCAGGACTCACTCATTCACACATTCCATCACTCCAGGACTCACTCATTCACACATTCCATCACTCCAGGACTCACTCATTCACACATTCCATCACTCCAGGACTCACTCATTCACTCACCTTATTATAAATCAAAATACTTATTCAGTGTTCCGTTTTTCATTTATCATTTAAAAATTTAGAATAATAATAGATGGGTCATGAAGTGAGCTCACCAGTGGAGCTTCTAACACGAAGCTCACCATCTTCACAACGTACAAATTATATTGGCAGCACACTCAGCTCAAACACTGAGGTCCGTGGTTCGATCTACGGCACTGGTGGAAACATTTCGACGTGTTTCCTTAAGACAACTGCTGGCCAATGTTCACCCATCAGTAATATAGGTACCTGGGTGTTAGTCGACTGGTGTGGGTTGCATCCTGGGGACAAAATTGACCTAATTTGCCCAGAATGCTGTGCACAGCAAGGGGCTTTCTATATAGTAGTATGTCATTGATGTCAGCTATGGTCTGTATAAGTTGTATCATGTACTTGTAGAAATAAAGATTATTATTATTATTATTATTATTATTTTACCTCCTTGTATTCATGGGGAAGCACTAAATCCACAAGGGCTATATAGCGCCTGAGGAAATGGGAGGAAATTAGATTTGATCCGAGAAAGAGGGGAGGAACGGTTCCAGATTCCTGAAGAAATACGTTTTCACCAACAGCAAAGGCGCTTCTCGTAAGGAAATTAATAATTCATCCAGTTTATTTAAGCAATTTATGGAGAGACATTTTTACGTGGATAATTTCCAAGGACTAGCAATATCCAAAGAATAATTTGCGATAGTTTATCAAGAAGATAATATGATCATGTGAGAGGGCAATATGCCTCTGAGGAAGTGGAATAACAATTCAGCTTAACGGAATGGGGCCATAAAGCATGTTTTCTCGGATTATTAGATTTCCAGTGTGGTTCTCATGGAGTAAGTTGCCACAAGGAAAGAATTGTTGTCTGTGATCTTCCAGCGGTGGTACTTCCAGCAGGATCTCAAAGCAGGATTTCCATGAAGATCCAGTACCTTGAGGCTTGATAATGGTCTTGGAAGGAACAAAATGACGTCTAATTTTCAATTTCAATTTGTGGGTTAGTTGTGAATTTATCAAATGCTTCACAGTGTTTCAATTCGAGGAATTTAATTGTTTCTATGAAGAAAGAAATCGATTTCTAAGATACTATAAGCCTAAACAGGTCTGGAATGAAAAATAGGATATATGTGCAACATTTGGGAATCTTTATTGTGGAAACGTTTCGCCAGCTTGTGGCTTCTTCAGTCTAGTACAGAGAAGAACTGTAAGAGATGAGGAGTAGTTTGAGGTAATCAGTCCCTCATCCACTTGGAGTCGATGTGCTCACTCCATCAATCTTGAGATTAGTACAGTACGCGTATGCGTATTGTTCCAGTCACAGAATTGTGCCTTTTTAATTCTTTAAAAGCTTTAGCTTGTAAATTAGCTGAGGTAAGATAACATCTCTTAGTCTGGATGTAAGTCGAGGTCAGACAGCATCTATTTGCCTGTGCACAAGCTGAGGCAGGACAACACCTTGTAGCTTGTGTGCAGCTGAGGCAGGACAACACCTTGTAGCCTGTGTGCAGCTGAGACAGGACAACACCTAGTAGCCTGTGTGCAGCTGAGGCAGGACAACATCTCGTTGCCAGTGAACTCAGCAGTGTAGAGAACAAAAGAGTGTTGGTGAGACTGGAAGTCGAGGGACCACCACCACCACCATCACCACCACCACTACCCACCACCACTTGACATTCCAAGGAAGCAGCCACGGCAAATTCCTTTCCGGCGGAGCCTATCCCACTAAAACTTCGTGTCTCTGAGGTTGACAAGGTGGGTGGAGGTCGACAGACAGGAAGAAACGCTCGGTGATTAAACCATTTGATTTATTTTCTCTCCTTTGTCTATCCCTGTCATTCTCTCTCTGTCTTCCTCCCTTTCTCTTACTCTCTAATGTGTATATATATATATATATATATATAAATATATATATATATATATATATATTATATATATATATATATATGTATATAAATATATATATAATATTTTATATATATATATATATATATATATATATATATATATATATATATATATTTTATATATATATATATATATATTATATATATATATATATATATATATATTATATATATATATATATGTCGTGCCGAACTTGCGATCTTGGCTTAAATAGCAACGCTCATCTTGCCATATAGGACAAGTGAAAATTTGTGTATGCAATAATTTCGCCAAAATCATTCTGAACCTAACGAAAAAAAATATATTTCACTGTGTTTGTTTAGTATTAAATTACTGTAAACAAATCTAAAATATATTTAGTTGGGTTAGGCTAAAATAAATTGTTCTTGTTATAATAAGGTTAGGTAAGTTTTCTAAGATTCTTTTGGTGCAAAATTAAAAATGTTTACATTAACATTAATGAAAAAAATATATCTTTAAACGTATAAAAGAAAATTTCAGAAAGGTCTTAATTTTAAATGAGTTCTTGCTAATTGACCAGTTTTACATACTCGGCACGACATATATATATATATATATATATATATATATATATATATATAATATATATATATATATATATTATATATATATATATATATATAATAACAAGTCGGCCGTCTCCCACCGAGGCAGGGTAACCCAAAATGAAAGAAAATCCTCATAAAGAAAATACTTTCATCAACATTCAACATTTTCACCACACTCACACATAATCACTGTTTTTGCAGAGGTGCTCAGAATACAACAGTTTAGAAGCATATACGTAACATATCCCTCCAAACTGCCAATATCCCAAACCCCTCCTTTAAAGTGCAGGCATTGTACTTCCCATTTCCAGGACTCAAGTCCGTCTATAAAAATAACCGGTTTCCCTGAATCTCTTCATTAAATATTACCCTGCTCACACTCCAACAGATCGTCAGGTCCCAAATACCATTCGTCTCCATTCACTCCTATCGAATACGCTCAAGCACGCCTGCTGGAAGTCCAAGCCCCTCTCCCACGAAACCTCCCTTACCCCTTCCTTCCAATCTTTTCGAGGACGACCCCTACCCCGCCTTCCTTCCCCTACAGATTTATACGCTCTCCATGTCATTCTACTTTGATCCATTCTCTCTAAATAACCAAACCACCTCAACAACCCCTCTTCAGCCCTCTGACTAATACTTTTATTAACTCCACACCTTCTCCTAATTTCCACACTCCGAATTTTCTGCATAATATTTACACCACACATTGCCCTTAGACAGGACATCTCCACTGCCTCCAACCGCCTCCTCGCTGCTGCATTCACAACCCAAGCTTCACACCCATATAAGAGTGTTGGTACTGCTATACTTTCATACATTCCCTTCTTTGCCTCCATAGATAACGTTTTTTGACTCCACATATACCTCAACGCACCACTCACCTTTTTTCCCTCATCAATTCTATGATTAAACTCATCCTTCATAAATCCATCCGCCAACACGTCAACTCCCAAGTATCTGAAAACATTCACTTCTTCCATACTCCTCCTCCCCAATTTGATATCCAATTTTTCTTTATCTAAATCATTTGATACCCTCATCACCTTACTCTTTTCTATGTTCACTTTCAACTTTCTACCTTTACACACACTCCCAAACACATCCACTAACCTTTGCAATTTTTCTTTAGAATCTGCCATAAGCACTGTATTATCAGCAAAAAGTAACTGTGTCAATTCCCATTTTGTATTTGATTCCCCATAATTTAATCCCACCCCTCTCCCGAACACCCTAGCATTTACTTCTTTTACAACCCCATCTATAAATATATTAAACAAATTAATATGAACACCTGCTGCCTGAACTATGGAACTGTCAACTGAGTAATCTATTTAAATGTGTTTCCAGTCACTTTTTGTGCTTTCTCCCAAGACAATAATGCATCAATTCACTCCACTAAAGTTGTTCCAAACTGGCATAAAGAACATGAAAGTGAAATCGACCACTTGGACTGACTCTCACAATCGCCAGATATAAATATTATCGAGCTTCTGAGAGGTCAATTGGAACAGCAAGTCACGAACCGGTTTCCTCCACCGTCGTCTTGGAAGAGTAAGATCAGGTTTTGCTTGAGAAATAGCCCATATTTCCCCTGGATACTGTTTAAATGCTGTATGAATCAATTTTTCGAAGAACTGGTGCTTTTTTAGCTGCAAATGGAGCACTAACTCCATATTAAAAAAATAAAAAATGTTATAGAACGAGGCCTTTATATTATATTGTCCAACACAATTAGAAAGAATTAGGAATGCCTGTGTGTGTTTCATCTTCTGAAAACCCCTTGTCAGGAAAAACTTGTCTAGTTTCTCAACAAACCTTTCCTCACCTCTCTCTCTCTCTCTCTCTCTCTCTCTCTCTCTCTCCTCTCTCTCTCTCTCTCTCTCTTTCTTTCTTGATTCTGACAACGTAAATGCTGGTAAAACTGTCCCCCAAACTCTCAGAGTGAAGCAAATGCTAAACATCCATAATTACCTCCTGCTCTAATGACTTGAAGGATCAATAGCGAGCCTAATTAACCCCAATTACACCGTTATGACTCTGGTTCTTTAATTAAGGAGTGAAGAGCTCCTTATTAGTCTCCTTGAACCGTGTTAAAACCTTGAAGAAATATTAAGATTATAATGTTGGGTGCACTATATTATTTCGTATTTCTTGACAGATTGCTGTTTTGGCTCTAATTTTAATTGTCAATTAAAGTTATGGCTTAGAGCGAAGAGAATTTGATAAAGCGAATGAGAGACACAAACTTCTGGAGAATGT
>NC_069472.1:26091607-26094107 GCF_026875155.1 Cherax quadricarinatus
TTAATTTTATATACACATGAGAGTTCAGTGTCGGTGGCAGTCATACAGCGCCTGGGGAATGATACTGTAGACACTGAAGTTGGATCCAAAGAAGAGGATGAAGAGCCTTCCCAGCGTCAAGGGTCGTCAACATCAAACCATTTTGCAGCTTCTTGCAAAAAAAAGTTCTAACCACCCACTCCCACCCATTCATCTCACATCCACTCCCACCCACTCATTCCACACCCACTCCCTCTCACTCACTTCACACCCACTCCCACAGACTCATTCCACACTCACTCCCACCCACTCATCCCATACCAACTCCCTCTCGCACTTTCGAGAGACGACCACGCCCACATATCCATTCCAGCTAACACCCACCACCCGCAACAGTTAAGGTCATAACACCCACAAACTATATCAAAACATTTAACAATTCAGAGATCCACACCCTCTCAACACCACCAGAATTTAAAAATTCAGAGATCCAAACCCTCTCAACACCACCAGAATTTAACAATTCAGAGATCCATACCCTCTTAACACCACCAGAATTTAACAATTCAGAGATCCACACCCTCTGAACACCACCAGAATTTAACAATTCAGAGATCCATACCCTCTCAACACCACCAGAATTTAACAATTCAGAGATCCACACCCTCTGAACACCACCAGAATTTAAAAATTCAGAGATCCACACCCTCTTAACACCACCAGAATTTAACAATTCAGAGATCCACACCCTCTTAACACCACCAGAATTTAACAATTCAGAAATCCACACCCTCTTAACACCACCAGAATTTAACAATTCAGAGATCCACACCCTCTTAACACCACCAGAATTTAACAATTCAGAAATCCACACCCTCTTAACACCACCAGAATTTAACAATTCAGAGATCCACAACCTCTTAACACCGCCAGAACTTAACAATTTAGGTCTTGACACCTAAGGAACTCAAAAGTTCCTCAACGTGAAATAATTTAGATAAAAGATTGCAGCATCACGAGCCAGAAGCGAAGCATCATGGCATCGGTAGCCAGAGAGATAATGTGAGAATCACCTGATAGATCTGAGAATAAAAAATACATGGAAACACGATCGAGCCTTTAGCCAATGGAAATTGCGAAGTGATATTCCATTAATATGCTCCTAGTGAACCCGTGAATGAGATAGAGAGAGAAACGGAGAGAGATTGAGAGAGTATGAGAGAACTTGAGAGATGAGCGAATACTGCTCAGGGGATGATTATTTGAGAATGTAGGAGGACGTGCCTCTGAATGCGGTTCATTCTCTGCTTTAAACAGAGCTTATTGAAATCTGACATATTTCACACCCGACAGTGGTTGAAGGTCATTGTTTGGTGGTAATTAAAGGTCCTTCTTAGGTAGTGGCTGGAGGTCACTGTAGGTAATGACTGATGGTTATCGTAAGGGGTGACTGAAAGAGATCATTGGAGATGGTGACTAGCAGTTATTCTAGGAGATAATTACAACCCAAGGTAACTATTTAGTGACTGTGATTAAGACTTTACTGTTGTTGATTGTGACTGGCAGCTACCATTAGAAATAAGTGAGACCCAATGTTATCTTTTAGTGACTGTGATTGAGATTCTTCTGCTGTTGACTGTGACTGGCAGCTGTCATTAGAGTTTCTTGTTGAAGTTTTATTTACCAGAAAGTCCGTCCAGTCAGGAGTCCCTTGCCGCGGTGAAGGGGGTTTAGATCCCAGGAATTGTACCCTTTTTCCCCCTTTCCCTCTGATCGAATTTATTCGAAATATATTCAGAAGCCAAGTTCCTCGGGGTAATTTTTTTTCGTTAACCCTCCACTGTTCTTAGCAGTGATGCTTGTCAGTTACTACAATACTGGGTATCCGAAACTTTCTCCCCTCGTCAGTATCTTTAGCAAAAACAATACATGTGCACTAGGGGTGTTTCCTTACACCTGCTGTCTCTGCTCACCTAACATTAAGTAGGTACCTGGGTGTCAGTAGACTGGCGTGGGTTGCATCCTGGGCGACAAAATTAGCATAGATTGTTCAAAATGCTCTGCATAATCAGGGGCCATAGGCTCTCTATATAGTATGTCACAAATATGATCAGCTATGGTCTGTATAAGTTGTATCGTGTACTAATAGAAATAAAGATTATTATTATTATTATTATTATTACTATTATTATTGTTATTAACAATAATAATAATAATAATAATAATAATAATAATAATAATAATAATAATAATAATAATAATAATAATAATAATAATAATAATAATAATAATAATAATATTATTATTATTATTATTATTATTATTATTATTATTATTATTATTATTATTATTATCATTATTATTATTATTATTATTATTATTATTTATTTTATTTATTATCACACTGGCCGATTCCCACCAAGGCAGGGTGGCCCGAAAAAGAAAAACTTTCACCATCATTCACTCCATCACTGTCTTGCCAGAAGGGTGCTTTACACTACAGTTTTTAAACTGCAACATT
>NC_069472.1:26104107-26119107 GCF_026875155.1 Cherax quadricarinatus
ATGGAGTGTTTGTTCACCGTGTGTATAGTGTATATAGTGTATAGTGCGTAGTATGTGCATGGTATGCGCATAGCATGTGTAGTGTATAGCGGTGTGTCGTTTACAGTGGGGCTGTGCACACAGCATAGTGGTGTATAGTAATAGGTGAACAGAGCATTGTGGTGTATAGTGACTTGTCGTGGGAGGGAGTGAGTGCCCTACTCCGCCTCATCACACATCTTCCACTCCTCCCTTTCTTCCACCATCCACTACAAGGACGGGAGACCCCTCTCCTCCCCCCACTACCACCATGAACCACATGCGGTATGTGCCATGCGGCATTTTCCCTTCAGCCGGGGCTTACCACACAGTTTGAGGTATGGCAGATGATGAAGCCAGCCAGCCACAAAGCCAGGTAAACAATGCACCCAACAATGAAAGAAGAGGCACATGTCAGGTGTGTGGAGAGTTTCGAGCACGCAACAGGGATGGCCGCATTCGTGCACACAATGGGTGTGTGGGATCACATATGCCCCCAGCAGAGAGCAGCCCACAGCCTCCACAGGCAGATGACAATTCCAATGGCAACCTCCTCACTTGCGATAACCTTCTGTTGGCATTCAAATCCACTGTTAGCAGTACCCTATCCCACATCCCTAAAGCGGCTCGCCCATATGCAGCAGGGAAATTCACAGACCTTCTTAAGCAGGTGAATGGAGGTTCCACCAACTTAGAAGCCCGAGGCACCATCAAAGCATGGCGCAACCTACTCCTGTTCGGCAATGTCTGTCTTGCAGTTCCTGAAAGACGAGGCAAACTGCTAACCACGTCAGTTATCAAGGCAGTGCACAACTACCCAAGAACGAATAATTGTGCCCCTCTGCCCCATCATCGCAGGAATCAAAGGGGTAGGCCCAAGAAAAGTCCCACTGAAAAAGAGAAAATTTGCGCACGGGTTAGCAAAAAAATCGAAGAAGGTAACACAGTGGGAGCAATCAGAATAATTACAAGTGACGACACTAGCTCCCAGAGATGAGACCACGGCCCAAGCACTAAGAGACAAGCATCCAACCAGGGACACCATAGCCATCAACGACAACCCTGAGGAAGACCCCATCACTGAACAATTAATTTTGCCAGAATCGGAAGTCTATAAGGCGATCGTGTCATTTCCAGCAGGATCTGCAGGAGGTTACACTGGAATTCGACCTCAGCACCTCAAAGAGATGGTAAATGCAGTACTCGGTGAATCTGCATCAATTCTTCTCACCGAGTTAACAACTTTCGTCAACAACTGTCTGGCTGGGCGAATCCCAGAAGAAATTAAAACCTTTCTTTTTTGGAGCCTCATTATGTGCTTTGAAGAAGAAGGATTGGGGAATCAGACCCATTGCTGTTGGTAACAATCTTCGCCGTCTCGTTGCCAAAACAGCAGTAAGAAACATTCGCCTAGAAGCTGCCAGTTTACTCCAGCCACACCAACTGGGCTTTGAGGTCTCTCAAGGTAGTGAAGCTGCAGCTCATGCAGCAAGGGCCTACATCAGGGACCTACCAGAAGACAAGGCCGTAGTCAAACTTGATTTTAGAAATGCTTTTAATATGGTGAAGAGAGATGCTGTCTTGCCAGCTGTTTGGGATCTGTTCCCCAGTCTTTTTTCCTTCATTTCAGCCGGCTACAGAAAACCCTCAATTCCTTTGTCTGGAAAACATGAAATTCAATCATCAGAGGGTGTTCAGCAGGGTGACCCACTCGCTCCACTTCTCTTCTGCTTGGCAGTAAGAGAACTAACTTCCAGCCTATGCAGCGAGCTCAATATCTGGTACCTGAAGAAAATAAATGGTATAAAATACCGACACTTTGGAAACATAAACACATATGCACATAAACACATCTGGAAGCCGAGCGTTTCTCCACCATTATTCCTTCGACTGTCACCTGGCTCCGTTATGTTGACTACATTCTCCTCATAACTCCCAGGCGCTTCAACGTTCAAGCTCTCCAAGACAAGCTCAACCAGGTCGAGCCCTCAATCCAGTTCACACTTGAAGAAGAAGTCAACAACACTCTTTCTTTCCTTGATGTTCTTCTCTGCAAAACTGACCATGAACTTCGTTTTAAAGTCTATCGAAAACCAACCAACCAAAACGATCTTCTCCACTTCTACTCTCACCACGACACCAAAACTAAACGTGGTGTAATTATAGGCTTCTTCCTGCGCGCACTCAGAATCTGCAGCAATGAGTTCCTTGAGGAAGAATGCACTATAATTGAACAAGTATTTTCTAAACTCCACTATCCTCGTCACTTCATCAGAGACTGCAGACGGCGGGCATTAAACATCTTCAACACACCCAGAGAAGACACTGCCGAGAAGAGATACATAGTCCTCCTCACCAACTCCATTGCCAAACATGTTTCCAACATCTTTTCCAATACATCATTCCAAGTATCTACCTCCACAAACACGACCATCAAGGACATCACCAGTAGTAGACAGGACAAGCTTCCATCCTCTGCAGGGTATACATAATCCCTTGTAATGACTGCAACAAATTATACGTGGGCGAAACATCAAGAGGCCTCCAAACACGCATTTCAGAACACCAATACGCAAGCAGGACTGACGATACAAGGAATGCCTGTGTACAACATCGCAATTCACACAACCATTTAATTAACTACAGAAACTCAAGACTTATCGCCACAGAAGACAACACTCAATACCGAAGAATCCTGGAATCATCGCTTATCTCTATAACCAACAATTTCAATCAGAACAATGGCTTCTATAACATAGCTGAACCACTTGCCAAGAAACTTCTTCATCGCTATCCCACATAAGAACATAGAACACTGCAGAAGGTCTACTCACAACTTATCCAATACCCCTGCCAAGCTACCAAAGACTCCATAACCCCACCCGGTGGATCATCAGATGCAGCATTCTCCACCTGACCTCAACATTCTGAACCTGACTATAAATACTCCCGTACCTTCCACCCCAAGTAGATCTGTTTGTGACTTGAAAAAGCCTACTGTGTGGGCGAAACGTTGTCAGTAAAGGATCACATTAAACTGCATATGTGTTTATGTTTCCATCTGGTACCTGGATGACGGCACTCTGGCAGGTACTGAAGAGTCCCTGGTGGGGGACCTACAACGGGTGAAAACACAGGGAGAAGACTAGGGACTCATCCTCAATCCCTCCAAGTGTGGAATCATCACAGCGAACCAGGAAATAATCAATACTGTGCGAAGAATCCTCCCGGAAGTCTCTACTACCACTCTGTCCAACAGTACCCTCTTGGGAGCACCACTGGGTCACCAGGCCATCGACACTGTCCTCAGGGACAAATTGAATGACCTGATGAGAATGGAGGAGAGAATAAGCGATCTTGATGCCCATGATGCTCTGTATCTCCTCACAAGGTGTCTTACTATGCCAAGACTCACTTACTTCCTGAGGTGTGCACCCTCTTTTGACAACCCAACACTCGATGAATATGACGCACGCCTGAGATCAACTTTTAAGAAGGCACTGAACCTGTGTTGCAATCCAGAGAGGAAATGCCTGCAGCATTCTGGGCACGCGGCCCACCGCAGGGGAGCTGGACGAAGTATTCGAGATGTAGCTCTGAGTTACCTATGTTGTTTTACTTTCTGTTGTATTTTTGTGAATGTTTGGCCAATGTACTTTGTCTATAAATAAAACATACTTGAAATATAAGGGGTGGTAGGAGAAAATTCTCAAACAGCTTCAGGGAGAACCTTGAGTTTTCCTTGAAGCAAGTTTATTCTTTTCTCTGAGGATGAGGGTCCCTAGGACAGTTCAAGAGGTGGTACCTCCCTATATATATATATACACGTAAAGACTATGAACGGGATAAAAAAAAATTGACCATATTTCATTACCAAAATAAGTGGAATATTAGATTTATGAAAACAGAATTAAAAATTCTCTTGCTCTGTATATAATAATATTTTGCGAGCGTTTAGATTAAATTTGAGAAGCTTATTAAAAAATCAATAAAATTACGTGCTTGTTCTAAATATTAAATGCTTTAAACGAAAAAATAAATAATTCTTAATTTCTCTTGGGATATTTTATTTTTTATTTCATTGTTTATTTTGAATTCCCGTGACTATTTTCTACCGTTTTTCTTTGACTTCCCCAATTTTTTTTTGGATAAACTGATTTCGTCCTTGAAATTTATTTTTTCTATTTAATTATTATAGTTTTAGTTATTTTGGACAAAAATATGGAGAACAAAAATTTATTGAGATAGATTTACAATGGTTTTGCGCTGTTTCGACCGCAACTTTTTTTTCTGACCTTTTTCCTGTTACTGCTTACTGTTGTTTTATTGTCAAAAATTTCTGTTATCTGTTGAATTAGGAATTACTGTTGAATGTTGAATTATTCTTATTATCAGTAGTAATAGTAATAGCTATTATTATTAGTATTAGTATTAGTATTATTATCAATATTATTATTAATATATTAATAATAGTTATTATTATTATTATTATATATATTTTATTATTATTATTATTATTATTATTATTATTATTATTATTATTATTATTATTGTTATTATTATTATTATTATTATTATTATTATTATTATTATTATTATTATTATTATTATTATTATTATTATATTATTATTATTATTATTATTATTGTTATTGTTATTATTATTATTATTATTATTATTATTATTATTATTATTATTATTATTATTATTATATATAATAATAATAATAATAATAATAATATTATTATTATTATTATTATTATTATTATTATTAACTTGATAATTTATTACTAACTGTGAGGGTTATCAAGCTTGTAACAACGTATATTTGCGTAACTTTTATTGCAATAAATCTCATCTTATTTACAATAAATCCTCTGTATTAGCAACAAATCAAAGGAATCCCTCCCTACATATCATAGGTTTAAATCCTAAATTAGTCGCGCGCATCACGCGTCTTTAATTACGATTAAATCCCTCTAATCCCACTGTAATTCAAATGTTTAAAGTTAATGTGTAATTTTGCAATTTTTATGGGCCTGGAGTCTACGTAGAGGGTTTTCCGGGGGTCAACGCCCCCGCGGCCCGGTCCTTAACCAGGCTTCTCAGTGATTCAGGGCCTGATCAACCAGGCTGTTACTGCTGGCCAACGTACGACCTACAGCCCGGCTGATCGGGTACTAACTTTAGGTATCTGTCCAGTTTCCTCTTGACAACCAGGTGTCCATTGGTAATCCCCTTTATGTATGATGGAAGGCTGTTGAACAGTCTTGGGCCCCTGACACTTACTGTTTTCTTTCAGTGTAGTAATCAGAACTCAGAGGTCAGTACCGTGACTGGGACAATACACAAGTAACTCTTACATAGGAGAGAGAAACCAGGGAAAACGTTTCGGCCCAACTTCGATCATTAACTAGTCACACACTAACACACGAAGGAAGTAACGTAGTGTAAGGTGCACCGGGTAGGAGGAACAGCATCACCTGCAAACAGTAGATTATAAGATCACACCCGCTCCTCTTCTTCCCAAGGCCAGAAACTGATGTAGTGGCCGTCGTTGCAGCATCAGTCGCCTCATCATCAGTACACTTATTTCCCAGGCACTCAAGAACTTGAGGTTTTCGTGCCAGGCTTGGATGATATACCTGTACCTTTCATAGGTTCCGAGTGTTTTTCTACTTCCAAAACCCAGTCATGGAACATGCTCGACTGGTTTTTGCCTGGTCAACCAGGCTGTTGCTGCTGGTGGCTCGCTGATCTACATATCCATCATAGCCCAGTTGATCTGGCACCAGTAAAAATTCATGTCCAGTCTCCTCTTGAGGGTCTCTGCATTTGTTCCAGCAGTGTTTCTGATATCTTCTGGTAAAGATGTTGAATAGTCTGGGGCCACGGATGCTGATATAGTGTTCCTTATTGTGTGCACTGCTCCCCTGCTTTCGCTGTGTTTATTTTGCATCTCCTCCCATATCTTTCGTTCCAGTATGTTATTACGGCAGTGTGCAAATGATGTGGGAACCGAGAAAAATGAGAAGACACAAGAAAGCACTTACCACAGATGAGGTGAGCATACAGGAATGAGAAAGTTCCTGAGGCGAGCACAATAAGGAAGAATAAGAACGGTGAAAGACTCGGAGAAGAATGAGATAATCAGTCCCTCAGAGACTGATTACCTCATTCTCCTCCTCGTCTTTCACTTTTCTTCTCAGTACTGGACTGAAGAAGCCACTAACCGATGAAATATTTCCTCATTAAAGATTCCCAAATGTTGCACAAGACTCTTCATTCTTCAACTTGTCGGTTTTTATAAGTTATTTACATCACAAGGAATAATAAATTGAAGGTAAGTCGGTCCCTAAGACGCATATAACTGGTGGCACTCAAGCGGACATGTAAGTACAGAGGCCAGACAGAAAGCAGACAGCTTGGAAGCCACAACGAAGCTGTCTATTGAGCTCTCTACTTGTATCTAGATTAAAAACTATCATGAATTATCAATATTATCTACAAGGAAGAGATCTCTTTCCCTCTCTCTCTCTCTCTCTCTCTCTCTCTCTCTCTCTCTCTCTCTCTCTCTCTCTCTCCTCTCTCTCTCTCTCTCTCTCTCTCTCTCTCTCTCTCTCTCTTTCTCTTTCTCTCTTGAGAAGTGTAAGAGAAGAGATACAGACACTAATAAAGCTGAAACAGAAAGCAAAGAGGAAACAAATGATATAATCAGAAGTTTAGAAAGAATTAAATAAAAATTATTTGGAAAACGTACAGAAAAAGTGATGAGGTGGGGAAAGTGGGAACAGAGAAGAAAAAGAAATGAACATAGGAATCAAGAACAATTATGCAAAAAAAAAAAAAAAAAAAACACGGAAAAAGCTAAAAAAAATTAATTTCAAAAATGGCACAGCAGTAAAAGCCAATAGAAATTCGAGGCAGATGCATAGCCATAAAAAAGTGGTAGAGAAAGTAAGAAACCAAGTTAAAGACTTGATAAAGGAAGTGGAGAAGGAAGAGGAAGGAAAAGGAAGTAACTATTTACCGAAGATTGAAGGAAGAAGCAAGGATGAGGAGGAGGGGGAACAGAAAAATAAACAATAATAATAAAAATTAACATAACAGAAGGTAACGAACTGATTCGTAAGGGAATGAGATAGAGTTAACTGCTGGAAAGAGGCAAGATATGACCATAGGTCTTTAGAGAAGGACAGGATTTACAAGTCACTGAAAGTGGTACAACTTCCAGGCTTCTGGGAAACTGGAAATTGAATCTGATTACAGAGAGAGGGAGAGAGAGAAAAGAGAGAGAGAGAGAGAGAGAGAGAGAGAAGAGAGAGAGAGAGAGAGAGAGAGAGAGAGAAGAGAGAGAGGAGAGAGAGAGAGAGAGAGAGAGAGAGAGAGAGAGAGAGAGAGAGGATGAGAGTGAGACGTAAAGCGCTATGTGCCTGTTAGTATCGTTGTCAAGTGTATTTTCTGTAAGTTATCAATGTTAACATTGCCTGTATGTGGTTAATATCAACATTGTCTGCATGTTATCAATACATCATAACATCAAGATTACTATATTCCGACAACTTGAAGAATTAGACATGTGAAACAGCTGGTTTTCTTTATTATGAAGACGTTTCGCCAACCAGTGCTTTAATTGCATTGTTAATGGAAAAAAAAACACTTACATACAGTTCAGGACATTTACAAAAGGAAACGTTTCGCCACGAGTGGCTTCATCAGTCCTAATGCAGAAACAAATAAGACACTGGCGAGACGTCTTCAGAATAAACATGCCGAGTTTCGCTTATGTGTCTAATTCTTCATTTTTCAATCACAAAAAGAAATGTAGCAGACAGGGCACCTTTCTAGAATATAAGAGATTCTCTACCACTCTAGCAGAAACTAGAAGAGCTGGTAATATGGCAGAGTGAAACTAGATACACAAACTAGATACACAGTGTTGGGGTATGGCATCTTTCTGCGAGGACGCTTCGCCCAGCACCAGGGTGAAGGGATCAGCTTCTTGGTTCACGGAAAGTCCTCACAGCAAATTGCCATAACCAGAGGAGAGCAGGAAGGAATATCAGTGACATTGGTGTACGTTAGGCAACTAATGTGACATTTTATTGTGGCAATGTTTCGTTCTCCAGGAGCTTTGTCAAGCTTTCCAGCAGCTTTCTTAAGCTCTCTAGGAGTTTGACAAAGCTCCTGGAGAGCGAAACGTTGCCACAGTAAAATGTCACATTACCTGCACTTGTGTCCTTTACCTAACACATTGTTGGTAATTCTACCAACATTATTACGACATTGCTGTAGTCAAAGCAGGGATGTTTGATAAGTTAAAGTCGTTGATGGCAGCTGCTGGAGCATTGAAGCGGGGTTCCCAAAGTACTGGTACTTGCACTTTTGCTGTCATTGAAGTTCATGGACGACCCACCAGAGGGAAATGTATCTTACGTTTGCACTATTTCGTCGATAATGTGATGCAGATTAGCAGTATAACCGGAGAAGAGAGAAGAGGGGAGCGACGAGCTCTCTCTCTCTCTCTCTCTCTCTCTCTCTCTCTCTCTCTCTCTCTCTCTCTCTCTCCTCTCTCTCTCTCTCTCACATACACACATTCTCTCGTCTCTCCCAATTTCCCCCCTCGTAAACACAGCGGTATTGCTTACAGGAAATGGTTTAAACTCTTGTTAAACTCTGGTCTCCCTTGCTGGTAGAGCGACAAAATTTACGTGGGGTAAAAATCAGGAAAGACTTATTTACAAGAGTTTATAAACACAGGTTCCCTTTGCGGCAGAGATGATACCAGTACACAGAAACACACAGGGACATCTCACGCGTTGGAAAGATGCTGAGCTGGTTGTGGTCTTCAGGGTAAACAGATATGAGAAGATACCTTTACTATGAAGCTTCACTCAGTGTCTATCTTCCCCCATCAACACCATCGTTCGTGAAGCTGGCATCGTTTATGTAGATGGCAGTAATGAACATTTCCACAACTTTGGCTTATATCATCAAAGAGACTTTCACGTGACACAGCAGGTAAGATATACCCTTCTCTACTTCCCATAATACTACTACTGCTACTGCTGCTGCTGCTACTACTACTACTACTACTACTACTTCTACTGCTATTACTACCACTACTACTACTATTTCTACCACTACTACTACTACTGCTGCTGCTACTGCTACTATTACTACTACTATTGTTGTTGCTGCTGCTACTATTACTATTACTACTACTACTACTACTACTACTACTACTATTGCTACTACTACTAGTGCGACTACTATATTTCCCTCTGAAGTACACGTAGAGAACAATAAGAAGAGTACAACAAGACAAACACAACAGGAGAGTGCAGTAAGAAGAGTACAAGACAGTTCAGTAAGGATAACACGTCAAGGAGAGTGCGACAAGGAGAGTACAAGAGTACAAGGATAGAGTACATACCGTCTTGTTGCCCCTGTTGTGGACTATACAGTGAAGATAAGCGATATCGTCCTTTAGAGCCGTGACATTCTGAGGAGGTGACGGGTCAAACATCGGCCCAGGTGAGTTGGGTTCCCAGGGCAGGGGGCGCCGATCTCCCCCAGGTGGCAGCGGGGGCTCCGCAGGTGCCCGTACAACACCGTTGGCATAGGAGTTGGCACTCATGAACTTGCTACAAGCAGGAGATCCTGTCAAAGAGGGAAAAAATAGCTGAATAAGTCTGTTAGTAGCTGAATAAATCTGTCAGTAGCTGAATACATCTCTGAATGGCTAAATACATCTGTCAATAGCTAAATACATCTGTCAATGGTTGAATAAATCTGTCAACAGCTAAATACATCTGTCAATAGTTACAAACATTTGTCAATAGGTGAATAAATCCGTCAATAAAACATAAGAATAGAGGAACACGGCAGCAGGCCTACTGGCCTGGTCTCAGGGCAGTTCTAATAAACGCCTAATTTTACATGAATTAAGAACTACTAAGAAACTAGACAAGGAAGATTAGCATACTAACTGTAAGAAGTTTGCAAGATTTATCTGTTTTATTACGTGTTCCTGAGAAAGTCCTGGAAACCTGCCAGAGTGCAAAACTTTTAACAGCCTTCCATTGCATTTGTGTGACAGGACTGCTTTATTGTTATTATTATTAATTATTTTTATTCTTATTCTTATTGATGTTGCTCTTATTATTTTAGTTATTTCTTCTACTACTACTACTACTACTACTGCTACTACTATACTACTACTACTACTACTACTACTACTACTACTACTACTACTACTACTACTACTACTGCTGCTGCTGCTACTACTACTACTACTACTACAACTACAACTACTACTACTACTACTACTACTACTGCTACTACTACTACTACTACTACAACTACAACGCTACTACTACTACTACTAACTCTACCACTACTATGACTACTACTGCTACCATTACTATGACTACTACTACTACTATTACTACTACTACTATTACTACTACTACTACTATTACTACTACTACTACTACTACTACTACACTACTACTACTACTACTATTACTACTACTACTACTAGTATATTCAAAGGAAAGCGCTAACCCGAAGGGGGTCATAATGTGCCTAGGGGAAATGAGAGGTAATGAGGTCTTATCCACGGAAGGAAGCATGATTGAAGCAGCTCCAAATTCTTGGACCAGGAGTCTTTGGTCAAGAACAATTACAGTGAAAAAATTTTTTTAAACGATTTCTGACGATTTTTTTTTTGTTTGGACAGTTGTTTTGCGTTTATTTTTGTTAATTAAAAAAACTCTAGTATTTTTTTTTTTGAGTATAAATTGAGAATAAATTAAAAGGTCTCTTGCTTTTTGGAGTTATTTAAATTTTTTTCTCCCCGAGGATTGATTAATGGCAAGGGAATGGCTTTTTTTTTTAAATTGTTTTAAAAATGGCAAAAAAGAGAACAATTCTGCCTGGTATTGTTTCCACAAATTTTACAAGTTTTTAATTCTCCAGGGATTTTTTTCCTCCTCTCGGAGGTATTCACAATTCTTGTCAGCACGCTTCCACTATGTACAAATCCTCGGTGTGCATTTCGAGAATGCAAGAGTCTTCATTGTACAACTGTTCAGTGGTAAATTTTACAATGTACAAGTCTTTGGTGTACAATTCTTCAATATACAAGTCTTCAGTGTACAATTCTACAATGTACAAGTCTTCGGTGTACAATTCTACAGTGTACAAGCCTAAGTGTACAATTCTTCAGTACATAATTCTTCAGCTTACGATCCTAAATCCTACAATTTTAGTCTACAAATCTTCAGTGTATATATTTCACAGGACATGCAGGCCCCACTTTGCAGCGTTCCACTTTGCAGCGTTCCACTTTGCAGCGTTCCACTTTGCAGCGTTCCACTTTGCAGCGTTCCACTTTGCAGCGTTCCACTTTGCAGCGTTCCACTTTGCAGCGCTTCACTTTGCAGCGTTCCACTTTGCAGCGCTTCACTTTGCAGCGCTTCACTTTGCAGCGTTCCACTTTGCAGCGCTTCACTTTGCAGCGTTTTGCTAATACAGCATCTTTCAATTATACTTACTCTTCCTTTATTCAGGCTTCTTGCAATAAATATTTTCACAACTTACTATAAGCTAAGTACAGAAATATTTTAAGATAAGTAATGATTGTACTGTGCATGCATTTTTTAGGCCTAGATATATTTTTCACCTAATATGTGATAGTGTAAACTTGTTATCAGGCTTTTATATGCATTTGAAAGTGTAAATAAAAGGCTAAGTTTCACTTTACAGCGATTTTCAATTTAGAGCCATTACCTTGAGCCTGACCTGCTGTATAATCGGGGTCCTACAGTAGCTCAGAACCTAACGTGCTGTATAAACGGGGGTCCTACAGTAACCCAGAACCTAACCTGCTCTATAAACGGGGGTCCTACAGTAGCCCAGAACCTAACGTGCTGTATAAGCGGTGTCCTACTGTATACAGTACTTTAGTGTACAATTCTAAAGTGTACAGAGCCTGAGTGCACAATTTCCTTTGTAATGGAAGATTTTAAAACAACTTAGTGTTTTATTTATACCTGACTCAAGTTGGGAAAGTTTAATTGAACTTGATTTATATAACTTAACTCGGCACTAAAACCTCTTCACTAAGTGATTTGTAACGCACAAGAAACTGTTAGAATTATGTGTTCACTGTTATTAATGTTCGTTATGTGTTCACTGACCTTGAGCATATAAGATGCAGGCTGATTTTCCAAGACTTTTCTGTGGGAAAAAAGCTGGCCTTATCGCCTTATTCCGGAAAATACGGTAACTTTTCACGGTTTGGACTTTCTTGTCTTTGTATTCTCGTGTATAATTCTACATGTTATTAGACTGTCCGCGTGCACCTATAACAGATTGAAAATGCAGTTTCTGCTCTTTTTGCCTTTCATCATCATGAAGTTCCTATTTAATCTTTTAGTAACTCAGACCTCTGGTTAAGTGTGAGATTCATTAAATACAAACAAAGGCGTTTCACAAACACGTTCCAGTGTCAGGAGATATCCAATATCGCGTTAAATAGCTTGCTGGAGAGTTTTCTTTTTACTCGGCTTTGTGTTAAGGTGTTTGTAGTTAAGGGAAGAGAATTTGCTTGAGGCTCCCAACGGTCACTGATTTTAGTTACAGCAGCAGGGTGGTGGTGTATCGTTTTCTATGTTTGTAGTTACAGCAGCAGTGTTATGATTTCAATTCAATACAACAAGCAGCCAATAAATGGTACTGGAAGAGAAGAAGTAAAACTTGGGTGGTGGTGACCGTAGAGTTTATAAGTTTGGTGTTGGAAGAGTAAGTGTAACGTGGGTAGCAATGACCGTTGAGTTTATACCCTGGCTGGTATAGGACATAGTGAAATTTGGGTAGCGTTGACCGTAGAGTTTATACTCACTGTTGGAAGAATAAGTGAAATGTTGGTGGTGTCGCATCTTCAGTGTTTGTAGTTGCAATAACATCTTTCCACACTATAAGGGGTTCATGTTAGTCCCTATGAATGACGCCTTCGTTGATGAACAAAACACACGTGTAACACCTAGGTGATAAAGATACTCAGGTGTTGCACGTGTGTCTTATATTAACTTCTCGGTATCATATCCCGTTAATGTGGTGAGACACGTATTGTTTGTGTTACGAGTCCCGAATTTAAACGTATAAACTCCATAACGTCTCCTTCGTACTGTTTACCACGTCCTGCACATGGACGTCTGTACACACCAGTTCTACTGGTGATAAATTCTGTGTATCTAAGCATCAAGAATGGCTCGGGACGTGATATCTGTTATGATAGCGCCACATGCTGAGTACAGCTGTTGTGAGGCTTCTTGCAAATGAATGGTGCCTGTATGAGTTCTGTTTAGTAGATATTTGGACTTTCTGAAGCTGTCTTATATCTCGGGTGATTTGTGACAGAAATTTTAGTAAGGAAAATATGTTGCTAATGGTGTCACAATACTCTTTTTTTTTCTATGGTATACAGATGCTATGGGAAGAACACAAAAGTTAAATAAATTTAATCTAGATTAACCCAGAGAAATGTCTGTGGCAGCTTAGGTTACTAATCCATCAGAGTTAATCTGAAAAACGTCTCTTTCTTCTTCAGAGTTGATGATTGTGGTATTTATTGACTTGGTCCAAAGAAAATGGATTTCAGCCAGAATTTAACAACCAAGACATTTATATTTACTTGAGTTGAAACACACACACACACACACACACACACACACACACACACACACACACACACACACACACACACACACACACACACACACACACACACACACACATACACACACACACACACACACACACACACACGCACACGGGCGCCTGGCAAACCTGAGAATAGCGTTCCGATACCTTAATAAGGAATCGTTCAAGACACTGTACACTGTGTATGTTAGGCCCATACTGGAGTATGCAGCACCAGTCTGGAACCCACACCTGGTCAAGCACGTCAAGAAGTTAGAGAAAGTACAAAGGTTTGCAACAAGGCTAGTCCCAGAGCTCAAGGGAATGTCGTACGAGGAAAGGTTAAGGGAAATCGGACTGACGACACTGGAGGACAGAAGGGTCAGGGGAGACATGATAACGACATACAAGATACTGCGGGGAATAGACAAGGTGGACAGAGATAGGATGTTCCAGAGAGGGGACACAGGGACAAGGGGTCACAACTGGAAGCTGAAGACTCAGACGAGTCACAGGGACGTTAGGAAGTATTTCTTCAGTCATAGAGTTGTCAGCAAGTGGAATAGCCTAGCAAGTGAAGTAGTGGAGGCAGGAACCATACATAGTTTTAAGAAGAGGTATGACAAAGCTCAGGAAGCAGAGAGAGAGAGGATCCAGTAGCGATCAGTGAAGAGGCGGGGCCAGGAGCTGAGTCTCTACCCCTGCAACCACAATTAGGTGAGTACAATTAGGTGAGTACACACACACACATATACTCACACACACACCACACACACACACACACACACACACACACACACACACACACACACACACACACACACACACACACACACACACACGCACACACACACACACACACACACACACACACACACACACACACGCACACACACACACACATATACTCACACACACACACACACACTCACACATACATACATACATACATACATACATACATACATACATACATACATACATACATACATACATACATACATACATGCATACATACCAACGACAGGGTATGCTGAGTACAATTTAATCCCTAGTTTATGGATTAAATTATTCCTGACTGGTAATGAACAGATAACGTGCAGTGTTCATGACCCTCGTGCAGTCGATTGGCTTTAAACCCATTTACCAATCCAATCAGGAACTCAGAGGAACCTGATTCACCGGTTGAGTTGTGACCAAAAGTAACTAGAACCTCCGTGCATGAAAAGTAATTCATTTTGGATATAGCAGTCTCATAAAACAAGAATTATA
>NC_069472.1:26134107-26151607 GCF_026875155.1 Cherax quadricarinatus
TCACCAGTCTCCATGTACACTCCTTCACCAGTCACCATGTACACTCCTTCACCAGTCACCATGTACACTCCTTCACCAGTCTCCATGTACACTCCTTCACCAGTCACCATTACACTCCTTCACCAGTCTCCATGTACACTCCTTCACCAGTCTCCATGTACACTCCTTCACCAGTCTCCATGTACACTCCTTCACCAGTCTCCATGTACAGTCCTTCACCAGTCTCCATGTACACTCCTTCACCAGTCTCCATGTACACTCCTTCACCAGTATCCATGTACACTCCTTCACCAGTCACCATGTACACTCCTTCACCAGTCACCATGTACACTCCTTCTCCAGTCACCATGTACACTCCTTCACCAGTCACCATGTGCACTCCTTCACCAGTCACCATGTACACTCCTTCACCAGTCACCATGTACACTCCTTCACCAGTCACCATGTACACTCCTTCACCAGTCTCCATGTACACTCCTTCACAGTCACATGTACACTCCTTCACCAGTCTCCATGTACACTCCTTCACCAGTCACCATGTACACTCCTTCACCAGTCTCCATGTACACTCCTTCACCAGTCACCATGTACACTCCTTCACCAGTCACCATGTACACTCCTTCACCAGTCTCCATGTACACTCCTTCACCAGTCACCATGTACACTCCTTCACCAGTCTCCATGTACACTCCTTCACCAGTCACCATGTACACTCCTTCACCAGTCTCCATGTACATTCCTTCACCAGTCACCATGTACACTCTTTCACCAGTCACCATGTACACTCCTTCACCAGTCACCATGTACACTCCTTCACCAGTCACCATGTACACTCCTTCACCAGTCTCCATGTACACTCCTTCACCAGTCACCATGTACACTCCTTCACCAGTCTCCATGTACACTCCTTCACCAGTCTCCATATACACTCCTTCACCAGTCACCATGTACACTCCTTCACCAGTCACCATGTACACTCCTTCACCAGTCTCCATGTACATTCCTTCACCAGTCACCATGTACACTCCTTCACCAGTCACCATGTACACTCCTTCACCAGTCACCATGTACACTCCTTCACCAGTCACCATGTACACTCCTTCACCAGTCTCCATGTACACTCCTTCACCAGTCACCATGTACACTCCTTCAACAGTCTCCATGTACACTCCTTCACCAGTCTCCATGTACACTCCTTCACCAGTCTCCATGTACACTCCTTCACCAGTCACCATGTACACTCCTTCACCAGTCACCATGTACACTCCTTCACCAGTCTCCATGTACACTCCTTCACCAGTCACCATGTACACTCCTTCACCAGTCACCATGTACATTCCTTCACCAGTCACCATGTACACTCCTTCACCAGTCACCATGTACACTCCTTCACCAGTCAACATGTACACTCCTTCACCAGTCTCCATGTACACTCCTTCACCAGTCACCATGTACACTCCTTCACCAGTCTCCATGTACACTCCTTCACCAGTCACCATGTACACTCCTTCACCAGTCACCATTTACACTCCTTCACCAGTCTCCATGTACACTCCTTCACCAGTCACCATGTACACTCCTTCACCAGTCACCATGTACACTCCTTTACCAGTCACCATGTACACTCCTTCACCAGTCTCCATGTACACTCGTTCACCAGTCTCCATGTACACTCCTTCACCAGTCTCCATGTACACTCCTTCACCAGTCTCCATGTACACTCCTTCACCAGTCTCCATGTACACTCCTTCACCAGTCTCCATGTACAGTCCTTCACCAGTCTCCATGTACACTCCTTCACCAGTCTCCATGTACACTCCTTCACCAGTATCCATGTACACTCCTTCACCAGTCACCATGTACACTCCTTCACCAGTCACCATGTACACTCCTTCTCCAGTCCCATGTACACTCCTTCACCAGTCACCATGTACACTCCTTCACCAGTCACCATGTACACTCCTTCACCAGTCACCATGTACACTCCTTCGCCAGTCACCATGTACACTCCTTCACCAGTCTCCATGTACACTCCTTCACCAGTCACCATGTACACTCCTTCACCAGTCTCCATGTACACTCCTTCACCAGTCACCATGTACACTCCTTCACCAGTCTCCATGTACACTCCTTCACCAGTCACCATGTACACTCCTTCACCAGTCACCTGTACACTCCTTCACCAGTCTCCATGTACACTCCTTCACCAGTCACCATGTACACTCCTTCACCAGTCCATGTACACTCCTTCACCAGTCACCATGTACACCCTTCACCAGTCACCATGTACACTCCTTTCACCAGTCTCCATGTACACTCCTTCACCAGTCACCATGTACACTCCTTCACCAGTCTCCATGTACACTCCTTCACCAGTCACCATGTACACTCCTTCACCAGTCATCATGTACACTCCTTCACCAGTCACCATGTACACTCCTTCACCAGTCACCATGTACACTCCTTCACCAGTCTCCATGTACACTCCTTTACCAGTCACCATGTACACTCCTTCACCAGTCTCCATGTACACTCCTTCACCAGTCTCCATGTACACTCCTTCACCAGTCTCCATATACACTCCTTCACCAGTCACCATGTACACTCCTACACCAGTCACCATGTACACTCCTTCACCAGTCCCATGTACATTCCTTCACCAGTCACCTTGTACACTCCTTCACCAGTCACCATGTACACTCCTTCACCAGTCACCATGTACACTCCTTCACCAGTCACCATGTACACTCCTTCACAAGTCTCCATGTACACTCCTTCACCAGTCACCATGTACACTCCTTCACCAGTCTCCATGTACACTCCTTCACCAGTCTCCATGTACACTCCTTCACCAGTCTCCATGTACACTCCTTCACCAGTCACCATGTACACTCCTTCACCAGTCACCATGTACACTCCTTCACCAGTCTCCATGTTACACTCTTCACCAGTCACCATGTACATTCCTTCACCAGTCACCATGTACACTCCTTCACCAGTCACCATGTACATCCTTCACCAGTCACCATGTATCACTCCTTCACCAGTCTCCATGTACACTCCTTCACCAGTCTCCATATACACTCCTTCACCAGTCTCTATATACACTCCTTCACCAGTCTCCATATACACTCCTTCACCAGTCTCCATGTACACTCCTTCACCAGTCTCCATGTACACACCTTCACCAGTCTCCATATACACTCTTTCACCAGTCTCCATGTACACTCCTTCACCAGTCACCATGTACACTCCTTCACCAGTCAACATGTACACTCCTTCACCAGTCTCCATATACACTCCTTCACCAGTCTCCATGTACACTCCTTCACCAGTCACCATGTACACTCCTTCACCAATCTCCATATACACTCTTTCACCAGTCTTCATGTACACTCCTTCACCAGTCTCCATATGCACTCCTTTACCAGTTACCATGTACACTCCTTCACCAGTCACCATGTACACTCCTTCACCAGTCTCCACATACACTCCTTCACCAGTCTCCATGTACACTCCTTCACCAGTCTCCATGTACACTCCTTCACCAGTCTCCATATACACTCCTTCACCAGTCACCATGTACACTCCTTCACTAGTCTCCATGTACACTCCTTCACCAGTCTCCATGCACACTCCTTCACCAGTCACCATGTACACTCCTTCACCAGTCTCCATGTACACTCCTTCACCAGTCACCATGTACACTCCTTCACCAGTCTCCATGTACACTCCTTCACCAGTCACCATGTACACTCCTTCACCAGTCTCCATGTACACTCCTTCACCAGTCACCATGTACACTCCTTCACCAGTCTCCATGTAACTCCTTCACCAGTCACCATGTACACTCCTTCACCAGTCTCCATATACACTCCTTCACCAGTCTCCATGTACACTCCTTCACCAGTCTCCATGTACACTCCTTCACCAGTCTCCATGTACACTCCTTCACCAGTCTCCATATACACTCCTTCACCAGTCTCCATGTACACTCCTTCAACAGTCTCCATGTACACTCCTTTACCAGTCTCCATGTACACTCCTTCACCAGTCACCATGCACACTCCTTCACCAGTCACCATGTACACTCCTTCACCAGTCTCCATGTACACTCCTTCACCAGTCACAATGTACACTCCTTCACCAGTCTCCATATACACTCCATCACCAGTCTCCATGTACACTCCTTCACCAGTCTCCATGTACACTCCTTGACCAGTCTCCATGTACACTCCTTCACCAATCTCCACATACACTCCTTCACCAGTCTCCATGTACACTCCTTCACCAGTCTCCATGTACACTCCTTCACCAGTCACCATGTACACTCCTTCACCAGTCACCATGTACATTCCTTCACCAGTCACCATGTACACTCCTTCATCAGTCACCATGTACACTCCTTCACCAGTCAACATGTACACTCCTTCACCAGTCACCATGTACACTCCTTCACCAGTCACCATGTACACTCCTTCACCAGTCACCATGTACACTCCTTCACCAGTCACCATGTACACTCCTTCACCAGTCACCATGTACACTCCTTCACCAGTCACCATGTACACTCCTTCACCAGTCACCATGTACACTCCTTTTCCAGTCACCATGTACACTCCTTCACCAGTCACCATGTACACTCCTTCAGCATTAGTGTGTGATATGAATGATTATAATTGCCAGCCATGAAACACGTTTGGTATGGCAACACTGTGTCTTTATTCGTTTTTACTTGACACTGGCGATAATTGGAAGATGAGAGAGGAAGAGATTGAGAGAAAGAAAAATAGGAAAGGAAAGCGATGAATGTTGATAGAGATAGAGGGATAAAAATACAGAGAGAGAGAGAGAGAGAGAGAGAGAGAGGGAGAGGGAGAGAGAGAGAGAGAGAGAAGGCGGACGTCTTTTCTGAACACTTTGCTACCAAAATGCAAGTTCCTGATCCAGCAAGGGACCCTCCTTGGCTAGCTGCAAGAACTGTGTCAAAACTGTCAGTGGTGACAATAAGGCAGGAGGAGGTGCATTTCCTTCTTAAATCGCTTGACCAAGAAAAGGCTGTGAGCCCAGACAAGTTGAGCCCAAGATTGTTGAGAAGATGTGCAGACCAGCTAGCAGCACCTCTAACTCGCATCTTTCAGCACTGTCTAGTACAGTGTAAATGACCCTCTCTATGGAAAGAGGCGAATGTAGTCCCTGTTCACAAAAAGAAGAGCAGAGCAGAAATCAGCAACTACAGACCAGTGTCACTCTTGTCAATCACTGGTAAGATCTTTGAGACAATAATCTCAAGACAAATGACAGAGTTTTTTGACTACCACTCACTACTTGTGATCGTCAATATGGCTTCAGGAAAGGTTACTCTGCTGCTGATCTGTTGTTAAACCTCTCCACTAAGTGGCACCAGTCACTGGATGAATCCAAAGTCAGCTGTGTGGTAGCACTGGACATTGCTGGCTCTTTCGATCGGGTGTGGCACCAGGGCCTCTTAGCAAAACTTCAACCACTGGGAATTGCAGACCCTACGTTATGTCTCCTCAGTGATTACCTTCATGGTAGATCTCTAAGTGTAGTTCTCAATGGAACGGAATCAGCAAGACATCCTATTGGGGCAAGTGTTCCACAAGGAAGCGTGCTGGGACCGTTATGGAATGTCTACTTCAACGACCTTCTTCATCTCATCCCAGAATCCCATGCATATGCAGACGACTGTACACTGACATTCACTTATCCAAGAGAAGAAATGCCAGCTGCTCTAAGCTACATCAATCACCAGCTGAGAGCTATATCAGCTTGGGGAAATAGATGGCAAGTAACATTTGCACCTGAGAAAACGCAAATGATGATCGTCTCTAGGCACCATGATGGTAATGCTGGTGCAGTAGTAAGGATGAATGGGAGGGTGTTGGCACCTGGAGAAGAAGTTGATATCCTTGGAGTGAAATTTGACTCCAAACTAACCATGAAGAACCATGTTGTAAATCTTGCAAACAAGGCAGCCAGAAAGCTTGCAGCACTTCGCCGTATCTCGCATCTGCTTGACAGTAGGGGTTGCACACACCTTGAGTTTGCCTGCCCCCCCTCTCATCTGCTACTGCTTGACAGAGTAGAGAACAGAGCAAGACGTCTCATCTCTCGCCTGGACCCATCCTGGATAGATCTCTCATTTCAGCAGAGCCTTCAACACAGGAGGGATGTGTGTGGCTTTACTGTTATGTACAAGGCCAATATTGTCAAAGTACCACAATTGGATCCACTTCGAGGACAGCGTGAAACAAGCTTTTATGCCACAAGACGGGCAGAAAGCAGCAACTTCACTCTGGCTGTACCCTTCTCCAGAACATCACTCCATCTGAGATCATATATATCCAGGATGACTCGAGTATGGAACAAATTCGTACAGCATAATGATGTCAACGAGATAAAGTCAGTTGATCAAATGAAAATGCTGGCCCACAGATGGCTCCAACTTCATCCTGTTCCCTCTTGTATGTTTCATAACAATAAAAATACTTTCAAATGAGCTGATGTAGGTAACAACTCTTAGCTTGTCAATAAAGCTAGGGATCCTTAACCTTGTCAAACCCTGTGTAAAGAAAAAAAAAGAGGTAAGAAAGGGCGAAAAAAATAAAAATTGAGGAAGAGGATAGAAAAAAAAGAGAGAATAGAGGAAAAGAGAAATGGAAGAGAATGTTAAGAGAAAAAGACATGAAAGAATGTGAAAGAGGAGGAATTATAAGATGACAGTATTGTAATAAAGTTGGTAGAATTACCGACAATATGTAAAGTAAAAGGACACAAGTGCAACTAATGTGACATTTTATTGTGGCAACGTTTC
The DNA here is from genome assembly GCF_026875155.1 of Cherax quadricarinatus. NCBI lineage: Eukaryota > Metazoa > Arthropoda > Malacostraca > Decapoda > Parastacidae > Cherax > Cherax quadricarinatus. The sequence goes on from NC_069472.1 coordinate 26,140,946, forward strand.
GCTCTCCAGGAGCTTTATCAAGCTCCTGGAGAGCGAAACGTTGCCACAATAAAATGTCACATTAGTTGCACTTGTGTCCTTTTACTTTACTTACAAGATGACAGTAGAAAGAAAGACGGGAATAAAAGAGAAAAGTAAAATAGGTCAGAATAGTTAAGCAGAAGGCTCTACTCCCCACCTAAATCTCTCACTTGCTCCACTTTGCTGGCTAGAAAAAATGGACGAGGAGAATAATCTTGCAATATGACCGTGCGCGGAGATATATCAGGAGAGGAGTAAGTCATTTTTGGACTCGTTATTACTGAGTGAAGACGGTCTCCGGCAAGACCGAAAAAATTCCGCTATATCTGTTACTTTTTGGTGTGGATTATACTCATTGCTTTTTCTGTTAACATTTCCAGAGAGAGAGAGAGAGAGAGAGAGAGAGAGAGAGAGAGAGAGAGAGAGAGAGAGAGAGAGAGAGAGAGAGAGAGAGAGAGAGAGAGAGAGAGAGAGAGAGAGAGAGAGAAAATGAGATAATAAAGACTTAATGTGAAATTAAGAGAAAGAGACAGGCTAGGACAGGCAGACAAGAAGACAGTAGACAGGAAGTCAGACGAGAAAGCCGGTAGACAGACAGACACAGACATAAAGAAACATGTAGACACACAGGTAGGCACACAGGTAGACACACAGGTAGACACACAGGTAGACACACAGGTAGACACAACAAAAAAAAATATCCCAGATTTACCAGGAGTTTACCTGGAGAGAGTTCCGGGGGTTAACGCCCCCGCGGCCCGGTCTGTGACCAGGACTCCTGGTGGATCAGAGCCTGATCAACCAGGCTGTTACTGCTGGCTGCACGCAGTCCAACGTACGAGCCACAGCCCAGCTGGTCAGGTACCGACTTTAGGTGCTTGTACAGTGCCAGCTTGAAGACTGCCAGGGGTCTATTGGTAATCCCCCTTATGTATGGTGGGAGGCAGTTGAGCAGTCTCGGGCCCCTGACACTTATTGTATTGTCTCTTAACGTGCTAGTGACACCCCTGCTTTTCATTGGGGGATGTTGCATCGTCTGCTGAGTCTTTTTCTTTCGTTGTGAGTGATTTTCGTGTGTAAGTTCGGTACTAGTTCCTCTAGGATTTTCCAGGTGTATATAATCATGTATCTCTGCCGCCTGCGTTCCAGGGAGTACAGGTTCGGGAACTTCAAGCGCTTACAGTAATTGAGGTGTTTTATCTCCGTTATGCGCGCCGTGAAGGTTCTCAGTACATTTTCTAGGTCAGCAATTTCACCTGCCTTGAAAGGTGCTGTTAGTGTGCAGCAATATTCCAGCCTAGATAGAATAAGAAACATGTCAACAAGCCAGCAAAGTAACATGTCAACAAACCAGCAAGGTAACATGTCAACAAGCCAGCAAAGTAACATGTCAACAAACCAGCAAGGTAAAATGTCAACAAGCCAGCAAGGTAATATGACAACAAGCCAGCAAGGTAACATGTCAATAAGCCAGCAAATTAACATGGCAACAAGCCAGCAAGGTAACATGTCAACAAGCCAGCAAGGTAACATGTCAACAAACCAGCAAGGTAACATGTCAAAAAGCCAGCAAGGTAACATGTCAACAAGCCAGCAAAGTAACATGTCAACAAACCAGCAAGGTAACATGTCAACAAGCCAGCAAGGAAACATGTCAACAAACAAGCAAGGTAACATGTCAACAAGCCAGCAAAGTAACATGTCAACAAACCAGCAAGGTAACATGTCAACAAGCCAGCAAGGTAACATGTCAACAAGCCAGCAAGGTAACATGTCAACAAGCCAGCAAAGTAACATATCAACAAGCCAGCAAGGTAACATATGTCAACAAGCCAGCAAGGTAACATGACAACAAGCCAGCAAGGTAACATGACAACAAGCCAGCAAGGTACCATGTCAACAAACCAGCAAGGTAACATGTCAACAAGCCAGCAAGGTAACATGTCAACAAGCCAGAAAAGTAACATGTCAACAAACCAGCAAGGTAACATGTCAACAAGCCAGCAAGGTAACATGTCAACAAACCAGCAAGGTAAAATGTCAACAAACCAGCAAGGTAACATGTCAACAAGCCAGCAAGGTAACATGTCAACAAACCAGCAAGGCAAAATGTCAACAAGCCAGCAAGGTAACATGTCAATAAACCAGCAAGGCAAAATGTCAACAAGCCAGCAAGGTAACATGTCAACAAACCAGCAAGGTAAAATGTCAACAAGCCAGCAAGGTAACATGTCAACAAGCCAGCAAGGTAACATGTCAACAAGCCAGCAAGGTAACATGTCAACAAGCCAGCAAGGTAACATGTCAACAAGCCAGCAAAGTAACATGACAAACAAGCCAGCAAGGTAACATGACAAACAAGCCAGCAAGGTAACATGACAAACAAGCCAGCAAGGTAACATGACAAACAAGCCAGCAAGGTTAACATGACAAACAAGCCAGCAAGGTAACATGACAAACAAGCCAGCAAGGTAACATGACAAACAAGCTAGCAAGGTAACATGACAACAAGCCAGCAAGGTAACATGACAAACAAGCCAGCAAGGTAACATGACAACAAGCCAGCAAGGTAACATGTCAACACGCCAGCAAAGTAACATGTCAACAAGCCAGCAAGGTAACATGACAAACAAGCAAGAAAGGTAACATGACAAACAAGCCAGCAAGATAACATGACAAACAAGCCAGCAAGGTAACATGACAAACAAGCTAGCAAGGTAACATGACAACAAACCAGCAAGGTAACATGACAAACAAGACAGCAAGGTAACATGACAACAAGCCAGCAAGGTAACATGTCAACAAGCCAGCAAAGTAATATGTCAACAAGCCAGCAAAGTAACATATCAACAAGCCAGCAAAGTAACATGTCAACAAGCCAGCAAAGTAACATGTCAACAAGCCAGCAAAGTAACATGTCAACAAGCCAGCAAAGTAACATATCAACAAGCAGCAAAGTAAATGTCAACAAACCAGCAAAGTAACATGTCAACAAGCCAGCAAAGTAACATATCAACAAGCCAGCAAAGTAACATATCAACAAGCCAGCAAGGTAACATGTCAACAAGCCAGCAAAGTAATATGTCAACAAGCCAGCAAAGTAACATATCAACAAGCCAGCAAAGTAACATATCAACAAGCCAGCAAAGTAACATGTCAACAAGCGAGCAAGGTAACATGATAAACAAGCAAGTAAGGTAACATGACAAACAAGCCAGCAAGGTAACATGACAAACAAGCCTGCCAGGTAACATAACAAACAAGCCAGCAAGGTAACATGACAAACAAGCCAGCAAGGTAACATGACAAACAAGCCAGAAAGGTAGCATGACAAACAAGCCAGCAAGGTAACATGACAAACAAGCCAGCAAAGTAACACGTCAACAAGCCAGCAAGGTAACATGACAAACAAGCCAGCAAGGTAACATGACAAACAAGCCATCAAGGTAACATAACAAACAAGCCAGCAAGGTAACATGTCAACAAGCCAGCAAGGTAACATGGCAAACAAGCCAGCAAGGTAACATGTCAATAAGCCAGCAAGGTAACATGTCAAAAAGCCAGCAAGGTAACATGTCAACAAGCCAGCAAGGTAACATGTCAACAAGCCAGCAAGATAACATGTCAACAAGCCAGCAAGGTAACATGACAACAAGCCAGCAAGGTAACATGTCAACAAGCCAGGAAGGTAACATGTCAACAAGCCAGCAAGGTAACATGACAAACAAGCCAGCAAGGTAACATGTCAACAAGCCAGCAAGGTAACATGACAACAAGCCAGCAAGGTAACATGTCAACAAGCCAGCAAGGTAACATGTCAACAAGCCAGCAAGGTAACATGTCAACAAGCCAGCAAGGTAACATGACAACAAGCCAGCAAGATAACATGACAACAAACCAGCAAGGTAACATGTCAACAAGCCAGCAAGGTAACATGTCAACAAGCCAGCAAGGTAACATGACAACAAGCCAGCAAGATAACATGACAACGAACCAGCAAGGTAACATGTCAACAAGCCAGCAAGGTAGCATGGCAAACAAGCCAGCAAGGTAACATGACAAACAAGCCAGCAAGGTATCATGTCAACAAGCCAGCACGGTAACATGTCAACAAGCCAGCAAGGTAACATGTCAACAAAACCACAAGGTAAAAATGTCAACAAGCCAGCAAGGTTAACATGACAACAAGCCAGCAAGATAACATGACAACAAGCCAGCAAGGTAACATGTCAACAAGCCAGCAAGGTAGTATGACAAACAAGCCAGCAAGGCAACATGACAAACAAGCCAGCAAGGTAGCATGACAAACAAGCCAGCAAGGTAACATGACAAACAAGCCAGCAAAGTAACATGTCAACAAGCCAGCAAGGTAACATGTCAACAAGCCAGCAAGGTAACATGTCAACAAGCCAGCAAGGCAACATGACAACAAGCCAGCAAGGTAACATGTCAACAAGCCAGCAAGGTAACATGTCAACAAGCCAGCAAGGTAACATGTCAACAAGCCAGCAAGGCAACATGACAACACTCAGAGGACTCACCTAACAAGTCATCGTTTTTGTGTATTTTCTTGTATACCTCCGGCTCCAATTTATAAAAGAATAAACACTCGTGTTTTACATCATAAAATTCTCGAGGATAATTGCCAGGTCATTATCGCCGTCTATTCTGCGTCCATCGTGTATTGTGCCTTTGTGATTCCTGAACTGATTATCAACCCAAATGCAATTTACGCAAGACGCGTATTTGCCTTGGTGAAGGGGAGGGGGACACCCTTTCATACACTGTGTCTGTGTTTAATCCCTCATTTCTTTAATTATTTGATTCTTTTGTGTTTTTCAATTCTGTGAATATGTCGTGATTTTGTAACTAGGCGGAACAAATAAGGCAAATATTCTCGAAATGAATTTTCATATGAATTTCTTTCAAGAAGAAAATTAAAAACGAAAGACAGGAGACGGAGGAGGAGGAGAAAGAGGAGGAGGAAGAGGAGGAGGAAGAAATATTAGGAAGATGTTAAATGTGGAAGGAGAAGGTACTAGAAAGGTGTGAAGGAGGTGTGAAGATGAAGATGAAAGGTGTTAGGTGTGAGGTTGAAGAAAATGTTTGGGCAGTTGTCAGATGCCTCGGACGGGAAGAAAACATGTCTGTAATGAGTAAGTTAGAGTCAGGAGGTAAATATTGGACTAGTGTATTAGAGTCAGTGAGGAGAGTAAAAGGGAGTCAGGACTAAAATGGTAATAACAAGCTAGTATATAGATTTTTAGTGGCTTTTGTATTTGTTCAAGAATATGCATGACGAGAGGAGAGGTACCTGTGAATTACCCTGGAGTGATAATGGTAGAATTACCTTTAATTAATGTCACATTAATTAATGTGACATTTTATTGTGGCAAAGTTTCGCTCACCAGGGGGTGTCTGAGGGCTGGTGTTGACGCGTCAGATCACTCTGAGTGAAGACAAATGGTTTTCACTGCTTGACGTACTCTTGGAGTCTGACCAAGGTAACATTATTCAAGGAAATTGCTTAGCAGGTTCTGGAGTTGGGAAATGCAGCTCCTGCACTCTGAAGGAACGGTCACGATGTTGCATCGCTTCCTTCATCCACACTTCTGGCAACACAGCTACTGAACTATGTATGTATGTATGTATGTATATATATATATATTATTTATTATATATATATATATATATATATATATATATATTATATATATATATATATATATATATATATATATATATAAATATAATATATATATATATATTATTTTTTGTGCATGGTGTGGTTATATCATATAATTCCATTACTTAAATAAAGAATGACTTTTAGAAAGGCAAGTTATTATTTATGCTAGTCATAAAAATATATCTGATTTAATAATATGGAGAAACAGCTGGAAACGGCAAGTCATGTAGACATGCAACACAATATGTGGACAGTTATGCCGTATGTAGACAGTAATGGTGATTGTAGACATGGTTCATTGCACGCAGGTTTTAGCGATGGCAGTACATGCAATGCCTCGTTCGTAAATGGATTTTCGTTGTAGCAGCCTGTGTCGGCTGCTGCTACGCCGCTGTGTATTTGGTCATTAGGTTCAGTTACATAGTGAATGTTGTTGTGACGTATGGTTGGCGTCGTAAGAATGTTGTAAACGACGTACCCGGGAATTCTGAAGGGATTTTGACGGCCTTGAAATATTTAAGATGAGAGACTTGCGGTGTTGAGGACACGCCCTTAGACCTGAGATTGAAGGTTGTGAAGGGAAATAGAGAGAGTGGTGAAAGGAAAGAAAGGGAGAAGAGAGAGAGAGAGGGAAGCAAGAAGAGTCTGTGAGGGAGAAAAAGAGGAGAGTGAATGAGAGAGGAAGAAGAGGTAAGGAGAAAGGAATAAGTGAGTAAAGCAAGAAAGAGAGGAGAAAGAAAGGGGACGAGGAGCAACCACATTTCACAAACTCGAGGAAATTCCCTGGTTTTAGGAGATTGTATATAAATATTTCTTTAACAAGTGACGGCCAACAGAGGTCCTTCTCAGAAGACACAAGAATCCTCTACAAACACACTTTTTATCCCCTGTCCGTACGCCACCAAGCAAATATGCAAACTCTATTGAGGGCGTCTATTGTTGCAACAAATGATACTCGGATACAAAAGAATAAGATCTGAAATACATTTTTGTAAATCGGGAAGAATAAAAATTACAATCCGGTGGTTCGAGCCTTCAATTTTCAAGGATGATTTAGGCCTGATTTGTCTTCTTTGGATTTTGCAAAGTACTGCAACCACAAGATCTCCGTTTATTTTAGAAATATATTTCAAATATGCATCACTCAATAAAGCCACAATATATATATATAATATAATTCCTACACATTTTTAAACTAATATTTAAAAATAAATAAAAGGTATTTTGAGTATTTTTTTAAATATGAACGTACATATGTCTATGTGTAAGTTATTATGTGGAGGTCCTTTTTTCATAGCTCAGTAGGCCTACTTTGGAAGAATTACATGAATACTTTCCTTCTTCTCTACCTACCTACCTACCTACCTACCTACCTACCTACCTACCTACCTACCTACCTACCTACCTACCTACCTACCTACCTACCTACCTACCTATCAGTCAAAACAGTATAATTCTTTATAAAAGCCGTCCAATTAAGCACACTAAAAGATTTCTCTAAAACGTCACTGAGGTCTCTAAAAGATACCTGGCGCTTATAATAACTAGAAAATAGCCATAATGGTTCACAAAATCTCCAAGTCTAGATTAAAAATACCCATCTGGTACACATGTGTTTTATTCAGTAACTGGAAGAGTTAGCAGATAGATTTTTAATCTTACAACAACTGAAACTTGAAGAATAATAGTGAACACTGTGAAATTAAGGGTCGACATAGTTAAAAGTTCCGTAATGTCGAAATCTAAGGCTTCAATGTGCCTGAAGCATGTATCATGGCTTCAAGGTGCCTGAAGCATGTATCATGGCTTCAAGGTGCCTGAAGCATGTATCATGGGTTCAAGGTGCCTGAAGCATGTATCATGGTTCAAGGTGCCTGAAGCATGTATCATGGCTTCAAGGTCCCTGAAGCATGTATCACATGAGGCTTCAAGGTGCCTAAAACATGTATCATGGCTTCAAGGTGCCTGAAGCATGTATCATGGCTTCAAGGTACCTGAAGCATGTATCATGGCTTCAAGGCACGAGAAGCTGCAGAATCTCTAGTCATGAGGGGTAAGCGGGTGAGACAAATGCATTTTTCTGTGCACTCAGACTACGACGTCAACAGCGCACCACATTCGCTTTTGTTTAGTAGATGAGAGTGTCTACCGCAACTCTGTTGTCTACTGTAATTTTGTCGTCTACTATCATATCAGCGTCTACCGCAATGCCACAGTCTACTGCAGCGCCTCTGTCTACCACAGCGCCAAAATCCACAACGCACGCCTGTGGTTGCTTTTCTGGCCCAGTTCTCACATAACACGGAACAGGACATCTTCTAACCTCCCGTGTCAACTGATTTTCCACGCCGAGTTATATAGCAATCTTTCTTCAACAACCAGGACCCCCCTCCCCCCAGCCTTTCATTAACAATTCCTGTGGAAAGAGAAGAGCTAAACGCCTCGATCCTGTCATGACAGTGATTAACTTACCTATGCTGGGCACCAGCATACCTCTTATTTTGCAAAACCTTTATTACCATGAATAAGGAGAAAGGTGGACGGGAGGCTCTAACCGTGGTCCCGAGATTAACAGATCCTGCGCTCTACCGCTGAGCTACAGGGTTTCTTAACGGAAAGTTTTACAGAATCTCGGGACCACGGTTCGAGCCTCCCGTCAGCCTTTTTCTTTATTCATCCAGAGTTGTTCATTACGACTTAAATTGAGTTCTTTAATAGCAAGCAACAGAAATTCACTGAAGCAGATGTATGGTTTGGAAAAATCGTAAAACACTATTGCCCAAAAATAAAAAATAAAATATCATAATAGAGACAGCTGGCCTAGTGATTAACGAGCCATACCACGGGCGGGGATAGAACCCGCGGTCAGAGTCTCAAAACTCCAGACCGTCGCATTAGCCACTGGACCAGCTAGCCACAATAAGATTCGTCCAACTATGTATATTTCTACACCATAGGAAGGTTAGCATGGGCCACCACTGTGACCACAAATGCAAGTTTTTTGTTTGCAATCGTGTCATTACGATTTCGAGAGTCATGTAGTGATTAACGCACTGACCTGTGAGTTTTAGACTTGCCATGGGTTAAACCCCTACCCGTTCTGTGATCAGAAGTATGTTCTTGACTGCCCGTCTTGTAGTAGCTAAGACGCCATCGCCTTAGCAATTAACGAAGTTTGTGTGTCTATCTCGTAAGATATCGGAAAAGTTATCAGAGCCGAGATCTGTTGGAATGAAATGTTTGCGTGACAATATTCTTTGAGGGGATATTCTTCTTTACTTCTTCCCTGAGGTCTAGATATCTCGTGAGAATATTCTTTGAGGGATATTCTTCTTTACTTCTTCCCTGAGGTCTAGATATCTCGGGAGAATATTCTTTGAGGGAATATTCTTCTCCACACCTTCCCTCAGGTCTCGATGTCTGAGAAATCCATCTTCCCTGACCTGGATAGTTTTAAAAACCAGTCTCCTTGGGCATTCCCGTAATAACATAAACCTGAGGTCTAGATATCTCGTGAGAATATTCTTTGAGGGGATATTCTTCTTTACTTCTTCCCTGAGGTCTAGATATCTCGGGAGAATATTCTTTGAGGGAATATTCTTCTCCACACCTTCCCTCAGGTCTCGATGTCTGAGAAATCCATCTTCCCTGACCTGGATAGTTTTAAAAACCAGTCTCCTTGGGCATTCCCGTAATAACATAAACCCAAAAAAAACACTACCAAGGACCTCGTTGGATTTTAGAAATCCCAGGGATTTTCCTAAACCTCACTACTGAGTACCAGGTCGGTTTTTAGATACCTCTCCACCAAGCACCTGATAGTTTTTAGCAAATCCTACTACTAAGGATAGTTTTAGAAACCGACCACCAGTGGCCTAAGTAATTTTTATAAACCAAGTGATTTGAAAGTGATTTTAAAAACCAAGGACGTAGATGGGTTTCAGACAACCAGAATGGTTTTTAAACTTCCCTCTATTTACAATCTACACACAAAACCTTCACGAATAATGCACGAAAAGAACGGCCACGTAAGCTACAGACGTGAGGCACAGAGGAAAAACACACATGGAAAAAGCACACGGAAAACGCACACGGAAAACGCTAAGACTCTGTGCAAATTCTCTCTGAGAAAACATTTATAGACGTCTCATGTGGACTTTAAACCCGGAGTATTTGTGTTGATATAGAGGGAAGAGTTGAGTTGTAATCTGAGGCTACGTCAAGTTGTTGCTGTTGTTGGTGCAGCTGTTGGTGGTGCTGTTGTTGTTGTTGGTGCTGCTGTTGTTGCTGTTGCTGCTGTTGTTGTTGGTGCAGCTGTTGGTGCTGCTGTTGTTGTTGTTGGTGCTGCTGTTGTTGCTGTTGCTGCTGCTGTTGTTGTTGTTGCAGCTGTTGGGGCTGCTGTTGTATTTGTTGGTGCTGCTGTTGTTGCTGTTGCTGCTGCTGTTGTTGTTGTTGCAGCTGTTGGGGCTGCTGTTGGTGCAGCTGTTGCTGCTGTTACTGTTGTTGCTGTTGCTATTGCTGCTGCTGCTGCTGGTGCTGCTGTTGCTGTTGCTGCAGCTGTTGGTGCTGCTACTGGTGCTTCTGTTACTGCTGGTGTTGTTGTTGTTTGTGCTGCTGTTGCTGCAGTAGCTGTTGTTGCTGTTGCTTCTGCATGTGGCAGCTATTGCTGTTGTCAGATACTATGATCAAAAAAAAAAATCCATAAAACGATCAATGGGAAGGAGAGGCCCACAAAAAAATTATTATTATTATGATTATTAATGATTATTATTATTATTATTATTATTATTATTATTATTATTATTATTATTATTATTAGTAGTATAGTAGTAATAGTAGTAGTAGTAGTAGTAGTAGTAGTAGTAGTATTGGGAAACGCCAAACAGATAGAGGCTTCAGATCACCTGGTGAATGAGAGGTTAATCAGGTTTCATAAGAGGAAGAGAAGGAGT
>NC_069472.1:26156607-26159107 GCF_026875155.1 Cherax quadricarinatus
GAGAGAGAGTGCCAGGGGAGATAGTATCAGGAGAGATAGTATCAGGAGAGATAGTATCAGGGGAGATAGTATCAGGAGAGATAGTACCAGGGGAGATAGTATCAAGAGAGATAGTATCAGGAGAGATAGTACCAGGGGAGATAGTATCAGGAGAGATAGTGCCAGGGGAGATAGTATCAGGAGAGATAGTATCAGGGGAGATAGTACCAGGGGAGATAGTACCAGGAGAAATAGTACCAGAGGAGATAGTATCAGGAGAGATAGTACCAGGAGAGATGCACTTAGGAGAAATAGTGCCAAGTGAGATACAATCAGGAGAGATAGTACTATCATGAGACATACTATTACGAGGGAAACTATCAGGGATTAAGGAATCAGGCATGTAGGTACTAACTGTGGTTGCAGGGGTCGAGACTCAGCTCCTGGCCCCGCCTAATGTATGTATGTGAGTGTGTGTGTGTGTGTGTGTGCGTGCGCGCGCGCACGCACGTGTGTACGGGTAGTACACATGTGTACATGTGTGTGTGTACGTGTAGTACACGTGTACATGTACACAGTTGCATGCTGGGATATTGTTTGTCAGTTTCTGTTCTTTGTCGTTGCATAAGACAATTTCTTCATGTTGCTACTGCTTAATAACTCTCTCTCTCTCTCTCTCTCTCTCTCTCTCTCTCTCTCTCTCCCTTGATTCAGATATTTTTCTTCTCACCTCTCACCTTTACTTTCACATTCTTAACTCTTCAATATTTTCTCTTCTCTATTACCTTTCTACTCCTAATTGTTTTCCTATTTCTTATTTTTTACTTCCTTTGATAATCCCTTCTCTCTTTCCCGTACTTCATCCCTCCCTTCCTTCCTTCCTTCCTTCTCGCTCTCTGCTTTTTCCTACTCCGCTTTCTCTTCCTTCTGCACTTTCTTTTAAGCTTTCTCTGTATCCTTTCCTTCTTCTCCTTCTTCTTCTCCTCCTCCTTCACCTTCTCCTTCTCCTCCTTTTCCTACTCTTCCTCTTCCTCCTTCTCCTCCTCCTCCTCATTATTAACTCTACCATTCTCCCCATCACTGGTATGGAGCCATCTGTGGTTCTGCTACCCAGGTGGTTGTGAGGAAGCTGGCACCAGCTGGGAGGCTCTAATGTATTTAATAGCGCTAAGTAACGCCATCTGTTGGAGTGATAGCCAGGTGTAACCTACTCTCACACTCTCCCATTCTCTCTCACTCTCACTCACTCTCACTTTCTCACTCTCTTGTTCTATCATTCACTCTCACTCTCTCACTTTCACTCTCCCTCTCTCTCACTCTCTCACTAGATCTTAACACACTCGTGCAGTGGCAGAGAGAGGGGAGAGAGAGATGGATAAATAATTAGAGAGAGAGAGAAAGCTGGTCGCAGGTTAAGAGAAAGTATGACAGGCAAGGGGTTAAAAAAGAACATGAAGCGAGAGAGAGAGAGAGAGAGAGAGAGTCACTGGATGAATCCAAAGTCAGCTGTGTGGTAGCAGTGGACATTGCTAGTGCTTTCGACCGGGTGTTACACCAGGGCCTCTTAGTAAAACTTCAAGCACTGGGAATTGCAGGCTCTACGCTATGTCTCCTCAGTGATTACCTTAATGGTAGATCTTTAAGGGTAGTTCTCAATGGAACGGAATCAACAAGACATCCTACTGGGGCAAGTGTTCCACAAGGAAGCGTTCTGGGACCATTGTTATGGAATGTCTACTTCAACGACCTTCTTCATCTCTTCTCAGAATCCCATGCATATGCAGACGACTGTACACTGACATTCACTTATCCAAGAGAAGAAATGCCAGCTGTTCTAAGCTACATCAATCACCAGCTAAGAGCTATATCAGCTTGGGGAAATAGATGGCAAGTAACATTTGCCCCTGAGAAAACGGAAATGATGATGGTCTCTAGGCACCATGATGGTAATGCTGGTGCAGTAGTAAGGATGAATGGGAGGGTGTTGGCATCCGGAGAAGAAGTTGATATCCTTGGGGTGAAATTTGACTCCAAACTAACCATGAAGAACCATGTTGTAAATCTTGCAAACAAGGCAGCCAGGAAGCTTACAGCACTTCGCCGTATCTCTCATCTGCTTAACAATAGGGGTTGCAAGATTCTGTACGAGGCACAAGTACGCTCACACCTTGAGTATGCTCCACTTTCTTGGTTTGCCTGCCCCCCTCTCATCTGCGACTGCTTGACAGAGTAGAGAACAGAGCAAGACGTTTCATCTCTCGCCTGGACCAATCCTGGATAGATCTGTCATTTCAGCAGAGCCTTCAACACAGGAGGGATGTGGGTGGCCTTACTGTTATGTACAAGGCCAATATTGTCAAAGTACCACACTTGGATCCACTTCGAGGACAGCGTGAAACAAGCTTTTATGCCACAAGACGGGCAGAAAGCAGCAAATTCACTCTGGCTGTACCCTTCTCCAGAACATCACTCCATCTGAGATCATATACACCCAGGATGACATGAGTATAGAACACATTCG
>NC_069472.1:26164107-26176607 GCF_026875155.1 Cherax quadricarinatus
TGGTCATGAAGAACGTCTCAGTACCTCGTTCAGGATGACTCAAGTTAAATCTTCTCTCAGAGGAAGCTCAACCTTGATCAGATTAGCGTGTTAATTGGGTCAGATTATGCATGGACCTCACCTCATCCTAATGGGAATCCTCGCCTCTTATCCATTAAATCTTCATCGGTGTTTAGGATTTTTATTAATTTCCGCGTTAACTGATTTTTTTGTTATTATGAGAGGTATTTAACGAAGGGTTATAGACGAGTGTGAAAGATTGGGAAGATTTAATGAGGAAATGTGTCGCCTGAATTGCAAGCTTCATCAGTCGAATTTAGAGATGACAATACTTCTGAGGAGATCACTTTTAGTTGATGATTATCAGTCTTTTATGCTGTATTCGAGTGAGAAAAATTAGCTTCAGAGTGATAACTTGAAAAGCCTGTGTTGATAGGCGTCAAATTTACCACACTAACGACACCCACTTAATGGAAGTTTAGTATAGCTTTTGGGGCATGTAACTGCCATTTTGCAAATTTTAATTATAAAATGGTGAATGTTTTGAAATTAAAAAAAATAATGAACAATTGTTCTTCCCTGAAATAATTGTACAGCACTGAACAATCGTCCCAGTTGCTGAGAGAACAGGGAAAGCAGGAACAATGAGAAATAAGTGGGAACAGCAGCAAAGTACTGACCACCACGTTAGAACGTCTTCAGTCATTAATAGTATGATCCTCGCAAGATCCGGGTAGTATGATCCTCGCAAGGTCCGGGTAGTATGATCCTCGCAAGGTCCGGGTAGTATGATCCTCGCAAGATCCGGGTAGTATGATCCTCGCAAGATCCGGGTAGTATGATCCTCGCAAGGTCCGGGTAGTATGATCCTCGCAAGATCCGGGTAGTATGATCCTCGCAAGATCCGGGTAGTATGATCCTCGCAAGATCCGGGTAGTATGATCCTCGCAAGATCCGGGTAGTATGATCCTCGCAAGATCCGGGTAGTATGATCCTCGCAAGATCCGGGTAGTATGATCCTCGCAAGATCAGGGTAGTATGATCCTCGCAAGATCCGGGTAGTATGATCCTCGCAAGATCAGGGTAGTATGATCCTCGCAAGATCCGGGTAGTATGATCCTCGCAAGGTCCGGGTAGTATGATCCTCGCAAGATCCGGGTAGTATGATCCTCGCAAGATCCGGGTAGTATGATCCTCGCAAGATCCGGGTAGTATGATCCTCGCAAGATCCGGGTAGTATGATCCTCGCAAGTCCGGGTAGTATGATCCTCGCAAGATCCGGGTAGTATGATCCTCGCAAGATCCGGGTAGTATGATCCTCGCAAGATCCGGGTAGTATGATCCTCGCAAGATCCGGGTAGTATGATCCTCGCAAGATCCGGGTAGTATGATCCTCGCAAGATCCGGGTAGTATGATCCTCGCAAGATCCGGGTAGTATGATCCTCGCAAGATCCGGGTAGTATGATCCTCGCAAGATCCGGGTAGTATGATCCTCGCAAGATCCGGGTAGTATGATCCTCGCAAGATCCGGGTAGTATGATCCTCGCAAGATCAGGGTAGTATGATCCTCGCAAGATCCGGGTAGTATGATCCTCGCAAGGTCCGGGTAGTATGATCCTCGCAAGATCCGGGTAGTATGATCCTCGCAAGATCCGGGTAGTATGATCCTCGCAAGATCCGGGTAGTATGATCCTCGCAAGATCCGGTAGTATGATCCTCGCAAGGTCCGGGTAGTATGATCCTCGCAAGATCCGGGTAGTATGATCCTCGCAAGATCCGGGTAGTATGATCCTCGCAAGATCAGGGTAGTATGATCCTCGCAAGATCCGGGTAGTATGATCCTCGCAAGGTCCGGGTAGTATGATCCTCGCAAGATCCGGGTAGTATGATCCTCGCAAGATCCGGGTAGTATGATCCTCGCAAGATCCGGGTAGTATGATCCTCGCAAGATCCGGGTAGTATGATCCTCGCAAGATCCGGGTAGTATGATCCTCGCAAGATCAGGGTAGTATGATCCTCGCAAGATCCGGGTAGTATGATCCTCGCAAGGTCCGGGTAGTATGATCCTCGCAAGATCCGGGTAGTATGATCCTCGCAAGATCCGGGTAGTATGATCCTCGCAAGATCCGGGTAGTATGATCCTCGGAAGATCTGGATAGGAAGATCCTCGTATCATCCAGGTAATAAGATCCCCGTAACACACAGGTATTAAGATCCTCGCAACATCCAGGTAGTTAGATCCGGTTAGTATGATCCTCGTAAGATCCGCTTAGTATGATCCTCGTAAGATCAGGTTAGTATGATCCTCGTAAGATCAGGTTAGTATGAACCTCGTAAATGTTGGTTGTACTGGTGTAAATCTGACACTGTGCTAACACTCAGTACTCTCGTAAAACAACTCTGTATAGTACGACTGTAAATGTGATTGAAAAAAGTACATCTTAAAATGGATAATAAATAAAGGCCTTTCGCTAGCTGTGTAATTTTGGATGAACTTCATCAGTAGCTTATAACAAAAAGGCTTTTTATGAAGGCCTTTCCACAAGCTGTTCAGTTTTTAATGATTTTTTCAATAGAATAAAAAAATGGCATTTTATAAAAGCCTTTTAACGGGCTGTTCAATTTTGGATAAACATTTTCAATAGTATAAATAAAAAAGGTGATACTGTATGGATGATCTTTTTAAGAGACTTTAATGTAGTTTCTACAATTTTTGGAACCAATGGATTCAGTAACATACCTGGAGAATGGCTTTCCCGGTCGGCTTTCAGCCTTTAAACACTGGCGAGTCTTACAGAAAGTGTTTAAAAATTTATTTGTGGGCACTGTAGGCCCCAGTCTGTTGACGTGTACTTAGCTCTGTGAAGACCTGTTTGCGCGCTCTCTACGAATTGAAGCAAGATGCCCTCCATCGAGCAACTTTACCAACAGCTTAAGGAAGAATTGAGGATGGCGAAGTTGGAGATTCGGCGACTGACCGAGGAAAACAAGAAGATTCGTAGTAGTCCTCCTGTTTTGAGTCCTCAGGTCAAGAAGGGAAACTGGTCAGTGGCTAGACAGCAGGGAACGAAGTTGACGATCAAGAAGACGAATGGAAAGATAGAAACGATGAAGAAGAAAGAGACTGCCGTGGAAACTGTTGTGGAAACATCTAATACATTCTCAGTGCTACCCGACGAATGTGAGTCGACTACTGGGAACATCACGACGAATGACACCAAGGAAGGTAAGAATATTGTTGTTGTTGGGGATAGCCAAGCTAGGTATATGGATAGGGCGTTCTGCTTGAAGGACAGGAGTAGGAGACAGAGAGTTTGCTTTCCTGGGGCTGGGATGGAGGATATTGTTAGCCGTCTGGATGACATCATGAGAGGTAATGGGAGCAATCCTATTATCTGTCTCAGTGCTGGAGGCAACGATGTTGGCAGACGTAGGAGTGAAGACCTGATTAGCAGGTATAGGTCAGCAATAGAAATAATTAGGAGTAAGGGTGTGAACCCTGTCATATGTGGTATTTTGCCAAGGAGAGGAGTTGGAAATGAATGGTTGTCCAGGGCAATTGGTGTCAATTGCTGGCTGGACAAATACTGTAAGGATAATGCGGTAACATTCATTGACAACTGGGACCTCTTCTATGGCAGAAATGACATGTATGCCAGGGATGAGGTTCATTATCTAGGTCTGGGGTGGTAGCACTGGCAACTGCAGTGGAGGGAGCAGTTAGGACTTTAAACTAGGAATAGTTAGTGGTATGGGTTTTGGCAGGAAAACAGTGAAGTCCCAGTGTAGTAATATTACGAGTTCTAGGGGAACTAGTAATAAGCAGAACGAGGTAGATATTGAAAAGCCAGGGACTTTGGGTGATAAGGACAGTAATAGGTTTAGTAGAAAAACAGAAATGAGCAGGAAGGCTAAAGAGAAAGGAGAGTCTTTCAATGTTTATTATGCTAATTGCCGTAGTGCTAGGAATAAGATGGACGAGTTGAGATTAGTTGCTAGTGCAGGTAACATTGATGTATTTGCCTTAACTGAGACGTGGTTTAATTCAAAAAGTCGGGACATGCCTGCGGAATGTCATATTCAGGGTTTTAAATTGTTCCAAGTAGATAGAAGTATCGGGAAGGGGGGTGGGGTGGCATTGTATGTCCGAGATCGCTTGAACTGTTGCATAAAAACGGGTATTAAGTCTGAAGTAACACATACAGAGTCTGTTTGGATAGAATTTTCAGAGGGGCATGAAAAACTGATTTTAAGAGTGATATACCGTCCCCCAAACTTAGATAGAGACCAAGGGAGACTACTATGGGAGGAAATTGTTAAGGCCACAAGGCACGATAATGTAGTAATTCTAGGAGACTTTAACTTTAGTCATATTGATTGGAATTTCTTGACTGGGAATTTAGAATCATACGACTTCTTAGAAGTAGTTCAGGATTGTTTTTTGAAGCAGTTTGTGACAGAACCTACAAGGGGAAATAACCTGCTTGACTTAGTTATGGCAAACAATGAATCCCTTGTTAATAATTTAGAAATTTCAGAGGGAAATGGGTGCTAGCGACCACAAATCAATTACATTTAGCATTGAATGGAAGTACGATAGTAGCGATAACTCAGTAACATTCCCAGATTTTCGCTTAGCAGATTACGATGGGCTTAGAGAACACTTATCATCTGTTGACTGGGTAACGAAGTGAGATATCAATATGACAGTTTTCTGAACACTATACATGCTGCTCAAAGAACGTTTATCCCATATAAAGAAATTAGATCAAATAGAAATGACCCAAAATGGATGAATAATAGGCTCAAATATCTACTAGGGCATAAGAAAGGAATTTATAGGCGTATCAAAAGAGGTGAGGGTCATCTTATGAATCAGTATATTGACATAAAGAGGGACATTAAAAAGGGGATAAGAAAAGCTAAAAGGGACTTTGAAATTAAAGTTGCTAGGGATTCTAAAACTAACCCAAAAAGTTTTTTCCAGTCTATAGAACAAAAGTTAGAGAAAAGATAGGTCCCCTTAAAAATAACTATGGGCACCTTACTGACAAAGAGAATGAAATGTGCTCGATTTTTTAATAATTATTTTCTCTCAGTTTTTACACAGAAGACACTAACAATATTCCAGTAATTAATTTTTATAGTGGGCTAGAAGATAAATTATGTAACATCACAGTCACTAGTGAAATGGTTGTGAAGCAGATAGACAGACTGAAGCAAAATAAGTCGCCGGGTCCTGATGAGGTTTTTTCAAGGGTTCTTAAGAATGCAAAATGGAACTCTGTGAACCATTAACTAATATTTTTAATTTTATCTCTTCAAACAGGTGTAGTGTCTGATATGTGGAAGATGGCTAATGTAATTCCTATTTTTAAAACAGGGGACAAGTCGTTACCGTCAAATTACCGCCCAGTAAGCCTGACCTCAATTGTAGGCAAATTACTAGAGTCAATTATAGCTGAGATTATAAGAAGCCATTTCGATAAGCATAGCTTGATTAATGATACTCAGCATGGATTCACAAGAGGCCGGTCTTGTCTAACTAATTTATTAACTTTCTTCAGTAAAGCTTTTGAGGCTGTTGACCACGATAAAGAATTTGATATTATTTACTTAGATTTTAGTAAGGCTTTTGATAGAGTTTCGCACCATAGACTGTTAAAGAAAGTGGCAGCTCATGGCATTGGGGGAAAATTGCTCTCGTGGATCGAGTCATGGCTCACTGACAGGAAGCAGAGAGTGTCCATAAATGGGGTTAAATCCGTGTGGGGATCTGTAACAAGTGGCGTTCCACAGGGATCAGTCTTGAGCCCGTTGTTGTTTATAATATATACAATGATCTTGATGAGGAATTACTAGTGATATGAGCAAATTCGCCGATGACACAAAGATAGGTAGGATAATTGATTCAAACGTAGATGTTATGGAACTTCAGGAGGATTTAAACAAACTATTCTTGGTCAGAAAAGTGGCAGATGCAGTTCAATGTAGATAAATGCAAGGTTCTGAAGCTTGGGAGTGCCCATAACCCTAGTACTTATAAGTTAAATGATGTAGAACTTAGCCATACAGATTGCGAAAAGGACTTGGGGGTTATGGTGAGCAGCAACCTGAAACCAAGACAGCAATGCCTAAGTGTACGTAATAAGGCAAATAGATTACTGGGATTTATATCAAGAAGTGTAAGCAACAGAAGTCCAGAGGTCATACTGCAGCTTTATACATCATTAGTAAGGCCTCACCTAGATTATGCAGCTCAGTTCTGGTCTCAATATTACAGAATGGACATAAATTCGTTAGAAAACATTCAGCGTAGGATGACTAAATTAATACATAGCATTAGAAATCTTCCCTATGAAGAAAGATTGAAGACTCTTAAGTTACATTCACTTGTTAGACGAAGAATGAGGGGAGACCTGATCGAAGTGTATAAGTGGAAGATAGGTATTAATAAAGGGGATATTAATAAGGTCTTGAGGATGTCTCTCCAAGAGAGAACCCGCAGTAATGGATTTAAATTAGATAAGTTTAAATTTAGAAAGGACATAGGAAAGTATTGGTTTGGAAATAGGGTAGTTGATGAGTGGAACAGTCTACCTAGTTGGGTTATTGAGGCTAGGACTTTGGGTAGTTTCAAATTTAGGTTGGATAAGTACATGAGTGGGAGGGGTTGGATTTGAGTGGGACTTTCACATCAGAGCTTATTTCTTGGGTGGCATTGAAAATTGGGTTGGGCAAATGTTTTGTTAGTGGGATGAATTGTAAAGAACCTGCCTAGTATGGGCCAACAGGCCTCCTGCAGTGTTCCTCCTTTCTTATGTTCTTATGTTCTTATAATTTCAGCATATTAATACATTTGTTGGCGCCAAAATATTTTTGGCTATGACACTTAAAGATTAAATTTTGTTGTATAAGGGTTTAAGAATGTTTAATGTAATTTATTATGCAGTTTATTGTAGTGGTTTAGGAAGCATTTAATATATAAAACTATAATGTAATATACAAGTGTATGAGGTTATACACCAGCCTGCAGATTGTCTGCCTGGTGTATGTTATACAAGTGTATGAGGATATACACCAGCCTGCAGACAGTCAGTCTGACAGTGTTGTGGAAATGTGGGTTGACAGATCCCGCGAGAACTTATATTATTATGTCATGCCTCCCTCCCTCCCTCCCTCCCTCCTTCCCTCCCTCCCTCTCCGGCTCCCTCTCTCCCTCCTTCACTCCTTCCCTCCCTTCCTCCTCATTTCCCTCCGCCCTACTTTCCATTAATTAACACCCTCTCCATCTCTCATCATCTCCCTCTGTTCTACCTCTCCCTCCATCTCATTAAACCCTTTCTTTCTCCTTCCCTATTTCCCTCCCTCCCTTCCTCCCTCCCTCCCTCCCTCCTTCCCTCCCTCCCTCCCTCCCTCCCTCCCTCCCTCCCTCCCTCCTTCCCTCCCTCCTTCCCGCCCTCCATCAGTGTACATCTCTATGCTAACCGCTGATCACCAGACAAAATTTAAAAATGAAATTGAGAGTTTTGTTGAAAAATCACTCCAGCAATTTCCTGAGTAAGTTTTTTCTTTATGTTTATTGTTAATTGTGTGTGTGTGTGTGTGTGTGTGTGTGTGTGTGTGTGTGTGTGTGTGTGTGTGTGTGTGTGTGTGTGGTGTGTGTGTGTGTGTGTGTGTTTACGTGTGTATGTGTCTGTCTGTCTGTGTTGTGTCTGTGTTTGTGTGTACGTCTCTGTGTGTGTGAATATGTGGTTTGTTGTATACATATGTATGTATGTATTCACCTATTCGTAGTTACAAGGATCGAGTCTTAGCTCCGGCCTCTGCCTCCTAATTTGCTACTTGCCTGGTACATTCCATCACTCATCTGTGTATTCAACGTCTACTGTGCCTCTGTGTACCTGTTTCTCGCCTCTCGAACAGTCCACTCTAGAAAGTCCTCTCAGCACACTATCAAAGTATATGTTATATATATATATATATATATATATATATATATATATATATATATATATATATATATATATATTTATATATATATATATATATATATATATATATATATATATATATATATATATATATATATATATATATATATATATATATATATATATATATATATATATATATATATATAGAGTTAGAGAAAAGGAAGGGGTAGCAGTAATGTTGAAGGATCAGTTATGGAAGGAGAAAAGAGAATATGAATGTGTAAATTCAAGAATTATGTGGATTAAAGTAAAGGTTGGATGCGAAAAGTGGGTCATAATAAGCGTGTATGCACCTGGAGAAGAGAGGAATGTAGAGGAGAGAGAGAGATTTTGGGAGATGTTAAGTGAATGTATAGGAGCCTTTGAACCAAGTGAGAGAGTAATTGAGGTAGGGGATCTGAATGCTAAAGTAGGAGAAACTTTTAGAGAGGGTGTGGTAGGTAAGTTTGGGGTGCCAGGTGTAAATGATAATGGGAGCCCTTTGATTGAACTTTGTATAGAAAGGGGTTTAGTTATAGGTAATACATATTTTAAGAAAAAGAGGATAAATAAGTATACAAGATATGATGTAGGGCGAAATGACAGTAGTTTGTTGGATTATGTATTGGTAGATAAAAGACTGTTGAGTAGACTTCAGGATGTACATGTTTATAGAGGGGCCACAGATATATCAGATCACTTTCTAGTTGTAGCTACACTGAGAGTAAAAGGTAGATGGGATACAAGGAGAATAGAAGCATCAGGGAAGAGAGAGGTGAAGGTTTATAGACTAAAAGAGGAGGCAGTTAGGGTAAGATATAAACAGCTATTGGAGGATAGATGGGCTAATGAGGGCATAGGCAATGGGGTCGAAGAGGTATGGGTAGGTTTAAAAATGTAGTGTTAGAGTGTTCAGCAGAAGTTTGTGGTTACAGGAAAGTGGGTGCGGGAGGGAAAAGGAGAGATTGGTGGAATGATGATGTAAAGAGAGTAGTAAGGGAGAAAAAGTTATCATATGAGAAGTTTTTACAAAGTAGAAGTTATGCAAGGAGGGAAGAGTATATGGAGAAAAAGAGAGAGGTTAAGAGAGTGGTGAAGCAATGTAAAAAGAGAGCAAATGAGAGACTGGGTGAGATGTTATCAACAAATTTTGTTGAAAATAAGAAAAAGTTTTGGAGTGAGATTAACAAGTTAAGAAAGCCTAGAGAACAAATGGATTTGTCAGTTAAAAATAGGAGAGGAGAGTTATTAAATGGAGAGTTAGAGGTATTGGGAAGATGGAAGGAATATTTTGAGGAATTGTTAAATGTTGATGAAGATAGGGAAGCTGTGATTTAGTGTATAGAGCAAGGAGGAATATATATATATATATATATATATATATATATATATATATATATATATATATATATATATATATATATATATATATATATATATATATATATATATATATATATATATATATATATAATCACTGTCTCTGTCTTTCTGTCTCTCTGTCTATGTCTCTCTCTCTCTCTCTCTCCTCTCCTCTCTCTCTCTCTCTCTCTCCTCTCTCTCTCTCTCTCTCTCTCTCTCTCTCTCTCTCTCTCTCTCTCTCTCTCTTTCTTTTCTCTCTCCCTCCCTAATTCCATCACCATAACAGTCTCTCCATCTCCTTCATGAAGCCAGCTGTGACCTCGTTCCATCTCTCTCTTCCATCACTTCTCCACCACCAACTGCCATTATCATGAATCATGACCGTCCCACTTTCCCCTCTCCTCCCACTCCACCTCTTCCTTTCCCCTCATCCCTTCCCCTCAACTCCCCTTCCCCACGTTTCATGGTGGTAAGAACCGTCAACAACCTAATGAGGCTGTTAGGATGTCCTCTACGATGGTATTTAGCACTAGAAATGTTTAATGTGATTTATCGTGTTGAGGCAAGAGAGAGAGAGAGACAGAGAGAGAGAAAGAGAGAGAGAGACAGACAGACAGAGACAGAGACAGAGAGAGAGAGACAGAGAGAGGAAGAGAGATACCCTTTTGTAGTAAATTAAAAACAATTTTATCAATGTAGAATTAACAAAAGCCAATAAGATTGGCAATAATCATTGTAGAATTAGCAATAATCACTGTAGTATTAACAATAGTCACTGTAGTATTAACAATAGTCACTAGAATTAGCAATAATCACTGTAGTATTAACAATGGTCATTGTAGAATTAGCAATAATCATTGCAGTATTAACAATGATCACTGTAGAATTACCAATGATCACTGTAGAAGTAACAGTAGTCGTTGTAGAATTAATAGTCAATGTAGAATTAGCAATAGACAATGCAGAATTATGTTTGTATACAGTCCACGTCTCTCGAGACTACAACTTTCTACTATCTTCTTCTCCCTCTCTCTTTCTCTTTATTTACTCATTCTCTCTTCTTTTTTCCTCGTCTTCCTCTCTCTCTCTCCCAAATCCACCTTCACCTCTCTCTCTCTCCCTCACACCCTCATTTCCTCCCTCTCTCTCCCTCACACCCTCATTTCCTCCCTCTCTCTCCCTCACACCCTCATTTCCTCCCTCTCTCTCTCCCATAATCACCTCGCTCCATCTATATCACCAAAATCTCCTGCATTATTTCAATTTGCATTTGTCACTATCAAATATCACCTCACTCATTGTCACACCCTCACTCTCCTGCCTTTCCTCACCTCCCCTCTCCCTGCTTCCCCTTATCTCTCCCTCTGATCCCACTTCTTTTCCCTCCCTCACTCCCTCCCTTCCTCCCTCTTTACCTTCACTCAAATCGTTACCTCTCGACTTCCTTCTCCACTCTAGCTTATCTCTCTCCCTTCTCCGCCTCTCCCATTTTCCCCTCTCCTCTCTCCCATCTCCCCCTCACTCCCAGTAAGCCTCAACTTGCCTATTCCCTCCACAATTCAACCCGTTTCCTGACCTGAGCATCCAATAACTCCGGGTTACAAACGGTCGCCCTGGGGTGTTGCTCAATTCAGTGTTGTCATTCGCTTCCACAACCCACAACAATACACGCATCTACAGTTTTTGCATACAAACGCCCGGGCTGGCGAAACAGTGCCACTCACATGAGGTGTGTCCACTAGAGGCACGTTTCTCTCATTTGTGTTGGTCCAGCAGGGACTGAAACGTAGTCGTAAGAGTGAATATCTGGGTCATAAGAGGTGAAATGTTGTAGTTGTGATATTGTGGGTTAGTTGAGAATTGTTGCAACCAAGATGTATTGGGTTATTTGAGAATTGTTGCAGCTGTGATAATGTGGGTTAGTTGAGAATTGTTGCAACCAAGATGTATTGGGTTATTTGAGAATTGTTGCAGCTGTGATAATGTGGGTTAGTTGAGAATTGTTGCAGCTGTAATATTGTGAGTTAGTTAAGAAATGTTGCATCTGTGATAATGTGGGTTAGTTGGGAATTGTTGCAACTGCGATTGTGTATTATTTTGTCTACGATATTGTGGATTAGTCTATTGTTCCAGCCACGGTATTTTGGGTTAAATGTGAATTGTTCCATCCATGGTACTGTGAGTTACTTATGAACTGTTCCCTTCGCGCTATCGCGGGTTGTGAATTGTACCAGCCACGATAATGTGGGTTTGTTGTGAATTGTTCCATTTTACGGTATGATGAGTTGCGGAATGTTCCATCATTGGAACTCCGGGTTAGCGGCAAACTGTTGTGAGGGAACAAGCAGGTGGTAACTTTCACGAGAGTCGGGCGGTAGATAGGCTTTCAACCTGACGCACTGCATTAACTACGGTGTAGAGGAACATTCGATATTAAAGTAGCGCTGTTGTTACATGTATGGGAAGAACTAAACCCGTAAGGGTCAAGCAGTGACTGGGGATGGGGGGTAAATGGAAGGTAGTCAGGTTTGATGCTCTAACCTCCTGGATCAAGATCCTCCATCTTAAGAGATGACTTTTGCATTTTTTAGAAAGTTGATGATGCAATCCATTTAAATAATTTTGAGTAGATATATCTATTGTATACCTGTATATCTACTGTATATTTACTGATAGTACTGATTATATACCTGTATATCTACTGTATATCTACTGATAGTACTGGTTGTATACCTGTATATCTACTGATAGTACTGATTGTATACCTGTATATCTACTGATAGTACTGATTGTATACCTGTATATCTACTGATACTACTGATTGTATACCTGTATATCTACTGATAGTACTGATTGTATACCTGTATATCTACTGATAGTACTGATTGTATACCTGTATATCTACTGATACTACTGATTGTATACCTGTATATCTACTGATACTACTGATTGTATACCTGTATATCTACTGATAGTATTGATTGTATACCTGTATATCTAATGATAGTATTGATTGTATACCTGTATATTTACTGATAGTACTGATTGTATACCTGTATATCTACTGACAGTACTAATTGTATACCTGTATATCTACTGATAGTACTGATTGTATACCTGTATATCTACTGACAGTACTGATTGTATACCTGTATATCTAC
>NC_069472.1:26184107-26201607 GCF_026875155.1 Cherax quadricarinatus
GCCCCTGCAAATTTAGCTCTTCCCCGTGACTAAAATATGGGAAATGCTCTTTTCTCATAGACTCCCGTTCAGTTTTGACCCTTAACGCCCTTCTCCGTTACCCATTTCCCCTACCCCCCTTCCTTCCCCATTTCCTTTTACCCCCTTCCCCATTTCCTTTCTTCTCCTCCCCATTTCCTCTCTCTCACCCTTGTAACTAAATGCAAGATGACTCCCCATATGTCGCCAGACTCTCATCATTCCTTGGTACAAATTCAATTACGCTGGTGGTGGTAGTGGTGGTGGTAGTGGTGGTGGTAGTGGTGGTGGTCACTTGTAGTTGGTGGTGATGGTTGCTAGAAATGGTAGTGGTGGTTAATTGTAGTTGGTGATGCTGGTTAGTGGAGGTGGTAATGGCAGTTATTTGCAGTTGGTGATGCTGGTTGGTGGAGATGGTAGTGGTGGTTATTAACAGTTGGTGGTGCTGGTTAGTGGAGGTGGTAGCAATGGTTAGTTGTAGTTGATGATGCTGGTTGGTGGAGATGGGATTGGTGGTTATTCGTAGTTGGTGGTGCTGGTTGGTGGAGGTGGCAGTGGTAGTTATTTGTAGTTGGTGGAACTGGTTAGTAATGATGGTAGTGATGGTTTAGTTACTTGCAGTTGGTTGTGTTGGTTAGTAGTGGTGGTAGTGATGGTTACTGCTGGTTGGTGGTACTGGTAACTTGCAACAATCCAGACCTTTAGTATTTGACAAGCGCTGTATCCACAACTCACCTGCAGCTTACCAGCAGTAGTTTATAGAGGGGTCAACGCCCCCTTTGCCCCGGAACAGTCCCTGACCCGACCAGGCTTAACAACTACGTTCAATAAATGAGACGATAGAGCAAACACAGAAGAAACTTGAAACTGACTTTTATTCCATCACTAGAACATACGTACGTATGTGAACGTTGTTCATGCTTTCACACAAGTCAGCTCATGTTTGGAAATATTGAGCCACAGATCTTGGGACACTTGCTAGAATTGAGTTGCAACTTTCGGGCCTAAGGTTAGTATTGAGTTATAGCTCCTGAAACACTTGTGAGTGTTCAGTTACAGTTCCTGGTATGATTGGGAGTTGGCTTGCAGAGTGAATAGTGGGCACCCTCTCTACTGCAAACATTGGCTACACATTGATGTTGAAATGTGTATTTGCAGTACGATGTGAAGCAGCTGATTGCTTGAGAGAATCTGAGTGGCTAATGTGCTCTGGAACGAATCTGAGTGGCTGATATGTTGTGGAACCAAGATGACGATTTCCAGGCAATCCACCCTGCCCCTGGGCTATCAGAATGCCTCAGCACAGATGAATAACAAGAAAAGATATGGCGGTCGACTCACTGCTAGATGGTTCTAGCCAGCTGTGCTTACAGCCGGCTGAGGTAACTTGTAGTGGGTTGTGGGCGGTGTGCGTTGCATACAGAGCGCATGACCAATAACATCGAGCTTAATGAGCTGTGATGCCATGCGCATGTGTTTATATACTCGGTGCATGCCACCTTGGTGATGGTGGTGGTGGGGATTGTGGTTGTGTTGTTGCTGCTGCTGCTGTGGGCGCTGCTGTTGCTCCTTTTGATGCTGCTGCTTCTGCGTGATGTTGCAACGGGCAGCGGGCCAGGAGTCTATAGTCGCCAGCGATTTCTGAAGCCTGACGTTCCTGTCGGGAACGTCAGGAGTTGGAGGAGGAGGAGGAGGAGAAGGAAGAGGAGGAGGAGAAAGAAGACAGGGGAAAGAAAGAGAGGCAAAGAGGAAGCTCCTCTATGTCGCTCGTCTCTTCTTGGGTGAGAAAGCCAAAAGCTCCTCCATGTAGACTGGAGCAAGTCTTCCTGATTTAAAGGCTGATATGTATATTGTGTGTGTGCACGCAGGCGCGTGCGTGTGTGTGCACGCAGGCGTGTGTGTGTGTGTGTGCACGCAGGCTTGTGTTTGTGTGTGCACGCAGGCGCGTGTGTGTGTGTGTGCACGCAGGCTCGTGCGTGTGTGTGCACGCAGGCGTGTGTGTGTGTGTGTGTGCACGCAGGCTTGTGTTTGTGTGTGCAAGCAGGCGTGTGTGTGTATGAGTGTATATGACATAGCATAATAAAATCAATAAGCCTTGAATATACAACTCTTGTATTAAAACCATAGACAAAGTGGCAGTAAAAAAAATGGCTTTACAAAAAACCATTTAAAGCATGAGTTAAAAAAACATGACGAATCTGGACTTTCTGTTTTATTTAGTTATTCATTTAAATTATTTACATATTTCATTCATAGACCAGAGGGAAACACGTTTATTTACTATTAAAACGATTTTCCGAGAAAGATTCACCCGGGAAGTATCTAAAAAAAACACAGGTTGTAGATCACGCAATTAAGACAACGTTTTATCCTGTGACGTGATAAAGCTCTACACTGAGCGAAACGTTCCTGTAGCGTATGTCCTATCTACATTTCACAACGTTTCTGTGAAGTTCAAGAACCTTGTGAATTCGGCACATATTTCTCTCCTATTTCCACTCCATCTTCAGCCAAGGGTGGCACTTTCCCTTAAGTTTAGATGTATTTACTTGCATCTTGTCGGAAGCCTCGTAGATGTGTCGGAAGCCTCGTACATGTGTCGGAAGCCTCGTACATGTGTCGGAAGCCTCTTACATGTGTCGGAAGCCTTGTACATGTGTTGGAAGCCTCGTACATGTGTCGGAAGCCTCGTACACGTGTCGGAAGCCTCGTACATGTATCGGAAGCCTCGTACATGTGTCGGAAGCCTCGTACATGTGTCGGAAGCCTCTTACATGTGTCGGAAGCCTCGTACATCTGTCGGAAGCCTCGTACTTGTGTCGGAAGCCTCGTACATGTGTCGGAAGCTTCTTACATCTGTCGGAAGCCTCGTATATGTGTCAGAATCCTCATACATGTGTCAGAAGCCTCGTACATGAGTTGGAAGCCTCGTCAATGTGTCAGAAGCGTCGTACATGTATCGGAAGCCTCGTATATGTGTTGGAAGCCTCGTATATATCTCGAAATCTTCGTACATGTGTTGGAAGCCTCGTACATGTGTTGGAAGCCTTGTACATGTGTCGAAAGCCTCGTACATGTGTCGGAAGACTCGTACATGTGCCGGAAGCCTCGTACAAGCGTCGGAAGCCTCATACATGTGTCGAAATATCATACGAAAGTCGGAATCCTCGTACATGTGAGGCTGAGGCTTCGCTGTGTGTAATAGTCTTGTGTAAATGTGTTGCGCCTTTTTGTGATGAGATAAATTAACCGAGCCATTTTGGCTTCCACAAAAATTGCGAAGAAAATTATTTTGGGATTAAATTTAATCAAGTGAAACGAGAAGAAGAAGAAGAAAAGAAGAAGAAGAAGAAGAAGAAGAAGAAGAAAGAAGAAGAAGAAGAAGAAGAAGAAGAAGAAGAAAGAAGAAGAAGAAAAGAAGAAGAAGAAGAAGAAGAAGAAGAAGAAGAAAGAAGAAGAAGAAGAAGAAGAAGAAAAAGAAGAAGAAGAAGAAGAAAAAAAAGAAGAAGAAGAAGAAGAAGAAGAAGAAGAAGAAGAAGAAGAAGAAGAAGAAGAAGAAGAAGAAGAAGAAGAAGAAGAAGAAGAAGAAGAAGAAGAAGAAGAAGAAGAAGAAGAAGAAGAAGAAAGAAGAAGAAGAAGAAGAGAAGAAGAAGAAGAAGAAGAAGAAGAAGAAGGAAGAAGAAGAAGAAGAAAAGAAGAAGAAGAAGAAGAAGAAGAAGAAGAAGAAGAAGAAGAAGAAGAAGAAGAAGAGAAAGAAGAAGAAGAAGAAGAAGAAGAAGAAAGAAGAAGAAGAAGAAGAAGAAGAAGAAGAAGAAGAAGAAGAAGAAGAAGAAGAAGAAGAAAGAAGAAGAAGAAGAAGAAGAAGAAGAAGAAGAAGAAGAAGAAAAGAAGAAGAAGAAGAAGAAGAAGAAGAAGAAGAAGAAGAAGAAGAAGAAGAAGAAGAAGAAGAAGAAGAAGAAGAAGAAGAAGAAGAAGAAGAAGAAGAAGAAGAAGAAGAAAGAAGAAGAAGAAGCAGAAGAAGAAGAAGAAGAAGAAGAAGAAGCAGAAGAAGAAGAAGAGGAAGAAGAAGAAGAAGAAGAAGAAGAAGAAGAACAACACCAACAACAACAACATCAACAATAAGAAGAAGAAGAAGAAGAAAAAGAAGAAGAAGAAGAAGAAGAAGAAGAAGAAGAAGAAGAAGAAAAGAAGAAGAAAGAAGAAGAAGAAGAAGAAGAAGAAGAAGAAGAAGAAGAACAACAACAACAACAACAACAACAACAACAACATCAACAATAAGAAGAAGAAGAAGAAGAAGAAGAAGAAGAAGAAGAAGAAGAAGAAGAAGAAGAAGAAGAAGAAGAAGAAGAAGAAGAAGAAGAAGAAGAAACAACAACAACAACAACAACAACAACAACAACAACATCAACAATAAGAAGAAGAAAAGAAGAAGAAGAAGAAGAAGAAGAAGAAGAAGAAGAAGAAGAAGAAGAAGAAGAAGAAGAAGAAGAAGAAGAAGAAGAAGAAGAAGAAGAAGAAGAAGAAGAAGAAGAAGAAGAAGAAGAAGAAGAAGAAGAAGAAACATATAAGTAAAAAATAAGAAAAAGAATCAGAAACACGAAAAACGAAAAAAAAGAAAATGAAAATGGAAAAAAGTAAGAAGAAATGAATGCATTTCTCAGGATTATGTTCAACGGTGAGTTATTAATCCAAGATAATCCAGGAGTGAAGCAGATTGCTATGGGTACATCAGTTGGATCTCAATCCTTCCCCAGGATGCGACCCACAACTGTACACTAACACAGGAGTACCTATTTAATGCTAAATTAACACGAGTAAACCACGGTACGGGCAGGGATTGAACTCGCGGAGAGTGAGTCATAAAACTCCAGACTGACGTGTTAGCAATAGTGTCATTACGATTTCATGAATAACACGAGTAACACAAGCTATATATATGTATATACAGAGAGAGGTGTATATCTCTAAGTGAATATACCCCGAGATTTAATTCTTTAATCCCTATTTTAGGGATTACTTCTTTAAACCCTATTTTAGGGATTACTTCTTTAAACCCTATTTTAGGGATTAAAATATTTTTGTCTGGTAGTAAAGAGTTAAATTCAGCTTTAATGATCTTGGTGTAGTCGATAGGCTTTAAACCATTACTGTGATGTGCTGTATTATTTAAAGGTAGACGATGTGCTTTATGACTGTAATTGAAAGTGATATGTGGTTCAGTGGAATTATTGGTAATAATCTCCGCAAAGATACCGAAATCTGGCTTGACGGTACGTAGAGTTACGTTCACTCAACGCTTGACGGGAGACTTTTTTAGTAACTCCTCCTCTGACCCTCTGTCTTCATCCCTCCATCCCTCTCCTCCCTACACAGTATATTTTCTCCACTGTGTCTTGATAATCTCGTATCACAGGGACTCGTTGCTTACATCATATAACGTAAAGCTTGGTATAATACTAGATCAGTGTATTTTCCTGATCCCTGAGTAGGAGAACCCATTTTATGGGATTTCAATTCTTTTCTTTAAGATGGTGACAACGATAACATGAATCAATGTTAAACTCGCTAAACCCAATATATTTAACAAGATAACATTATGAATATTCTCAAATATATATGTTGTATATTCTGTTACATACTGGAAAGAGGCTTATACAACACATGTCGTTAATTACCTTAAAAAAGCTATTTATATTATACAGAGCACTATCTCCAATGTGTCCTCTCCAGAAGAGTATTTGTATGTTATCTGCCTCATGTGACACAACATTTTGTACAGTAATTCCTCGATCAGCCTGGTTATGATGGCAGGACTGCTGATTGCAGCCAGAAATAGCTTGATTAATCAGGCCAACGAGGAATCTGCCTTGGGTTAACCACAGCAGGAGTCTGGCAATCATCCGCATGTATGTCATGGATAAATCAATTGATCATTATTACGGTGGTAGAAGAATTGTTTTCGTGGTAACAACAACAACCACATTGATGCCTTGATTTACCGGCCTACAGGTGCATCTCAAAGCTATCGTAACCACGACAGTGGTTGATATCTCTAAAGAAGTGCTGGCTATCGCAGCCACGACCTGTTGTACTTCTAGTGCTATATTTCTCTCCCTTCAACCGGGTCAGACTACAACGACCATAACAGCCTACTGCTGTTCTCCTAGAGATCCAAACTATCGCTCCGATGATAGTAAACTGCTGAGCTTCCAGGAACGATAGCTCTCTGGTGAGGAGGCCCTGACTATCGTACCCAGCGTTTAACTACCGTCTCGAGAGGTAAATCAACATGGTTAGGGCCATTAAGGCAGCTTGGGAGGAGGTGGGTTAGCTGGCTCACCAGCTGGCTTTAAATTGTAACATCCGCTTCGGCGAGACACTGCCGTATGTTTTAGCTAATATCGCACGCTGTGCTTCATTAAATCCTTCGCACGATGCGCTGCGCTGATAGATTGCAACATGTCTTCACGTTGAGACCTCGCTAATGCCTCGCTTAGACCTCGCTAAGCCCTCGTTAAACCCTTCTTAGCCCTGAAGAAGGGTTGTCGTAAAGTCGTCGCTAAGGCCTTTGTTAAGCTTTTACTAAGACCCCGCTAACGCCTCGTTAACACCTCTTTAAAACCCTTCTAGGTCCTGAATAAGGGTTGTCGTAAAGTCTTCACTAAGGCCTTTGTGAAGCACTTGCTAAGACCTCGCTAACACCTAGCTAAGCCTTTCTAGGCTTTCAATAATGCTTCTTCTTAAGTCTTCGCTAAGCCCATGGCTAAGGATGCGCTTAGTACTCTGTAAATCTCCCTGATACCCTCCTCTAAAGCCTCGCTTATCACACTCAATAATCCAGGGAGGTTCCTTGATGCCATTGAGGGGGCTCTTGATCCAAGGAAATGGACCTATGCTCCGATTCCTTGAATCGAGTCTTAATGCCTAATATTTCCTTCTCAGGCGCTATATGACCCCTTCGGGTTTAGAGCACACAATAATAATGATAATAATAATAATAATAATAATAATAATAATAATAATAATAATAATAATAATAATAATAACAATAATAATAATATTTAGCAAGTTCTCGCTAAGCCCTCCTTAATTTGTATATAACGTTATGTTAAAAAATAATGTATGGGTACTGCTAAAAATTCTGGGCGATGAAGAGGCAGGGGAAAGAAATGAGATAAAATTTTGGAATGAGAATCAATTCAAATCGTGAGAGTAAATCATTTTATTTTTTTCAGAAGCACTAGACACTGAAACTGAAACTCTTGCATTGATAATGTCAACCTTTCAGTCCCCAGTTAATTTGCAACTTAACTTTTTTTTAATATATTTGTGAGGTAACAGTGAGGTAAGAAATTATTTTATGTGTGGGTCAGACTGGAAGCTTCTGTTGTGGTCTTTGTAAGACGAAAGGTGTGTCTCTGACCATTCTTAGTTAACTCACAAATTACAGGTGAAATTTCATGATGTTTCGGTGTTTAATAATGATTCAGTAAGGCTCGAAACGTCGTTAAGTTCACTGTTCAATTTGTGGGTTATTGGTAAAAAGTATATTATGCATTTTTTTAATAATTTTAGAAATACCTCTTCTTCGTATCATCTCTTCCACCTCTCCAGACATGTATTTCTCCTTCCCTCGTGTCCTCTTATCTCCCTCCCTCTCTCTCCTTCCTCTTGCCTCAGTCTGAAGAGCAAGGTGACACGCAGATCAAGAGAAGCCGCTCATCCAGTATGCAAATGAGGCTAGTTGAACTCCAGGAAGGATGCTCTAGAGTACTTTCAATTACAAGATTAGTTTCTCTCCCATTCCTTCCCTTCACTCTGCCATTCTCTAATCCGGTCGGATCCTTCAACTAATTCGGGTGTTGACGCAATCTTCAATCGTCCCTTCCCCCCTCTGATTCGAATCTGGTTTGAATGTAATCTTCCACGATGCCAGTCTGAATTGCTGTTGGATTCTGACCTGATCTTCTTGGGATACGAAATTCATTTGCATTGGATTGGCTCATGGTAATGTTTTGTCATGTGTGTCTGGCTGTGCTATTGTCTGCTTCTTCTTTCTTCTCCTTCTTCATTCTCTTATGCTTTCATCATTTGTTTTCCATTCTGTGATCTGTATTCCTGTATTAGATTTTAGTAAATTTTTTGCATTTTCTGTTGTGCCTTTAATTGTTGCTTTGTCTTCCTTCTTTTTCTTCTCTTCTTCTTCTTCTTCTTCTTCTTCTTCTCTTCTTCTTCTCTTCTTCTTCTTCTTCTTCTTTCTCTTCTTTTCTTCTTCTTCTTCTTCTTCTTCTTCCTTCTTTCCTTCTTCTTCTTCTTCTCTTCTTCTTCTTCTTCTTCTTCTTCTTCTTCTTCTTCTTCTTCTTCTTCTTCTTCTTCTTCTTCTTCTTCTTCTTCTTCTTCTTCTTCTTCTCATCATTCATCTTCTTCTTCTTCTTTTCTTCTTCTTCTTCTTCTTCTTCTTCTTCTTCTTCTTCTTCTTCTTCTTCTTCTTCTTCTTCTTCTTTTTCTTCTTCTTCTCTCTCTTCTTCTTCTTCTTCTTCTTCTTTTCTTCTTCTTCTTCTTCTTCTTCTTCTTCTCTTCTTCTCTTCTTCTTCTTCTTCTTCTTCTTCTTCTTCTTCTTCTTCTTCTTCTTCTTCTTCTTCTTCTTCTTCTTCTTTCTTCTTCTTCTTCTTCTTCTTCTTCTTCTTCTTCTTCTTCTTCTTCTTCTTTTCTTCTTCTTCTTCTTCTTCTTCTTCTTCTTGTTCTTCTTCTTTGTTCTTCTTTGTTTTCTTCGTTCTTCTTCTTCTTCTTCTTCTTCTTCTTCTTCTTCTTCTTCTTCTTCTTCTTCTTCTTTTTCTTCTTCTTCTTCTTCTTCTTCTTTCTTTTTCTTCTTCTTCTTCTTCTTCTTTCTGTCTTCTTCTCCTTCTTTTTCTTCTCTTCCTTTCTTCTTTTCTTCTTCTTTAATCCACCTTTACTTCCCTGTTAATCCATTTTACTTCTCTGTAATCCAGCCTTTACTTCCCTGTAATCCAGTATTTACTTCCTGTAATCCAGCCTTTACTTCCCTGTAATCCAGCTTTTCTTCCTCTGTAATCCAGCTTATTTACTTCCCTGTAATCAACTATTTACTTCCTGTAATCCAGTATTTACTTCCTCTGTAATCCAAATTTATTCCTCTGTAATCCACTATTTCTTCCTTACCATCCAATTAATTTCTCTTCTTAATCATTGCTGTACATAATTGTTCTTCTTCTGTGAGATATAACTTGTTTTCTATGAGCTCTTGTAATTTTACTGCTCTGCTTTTGCTTTCTTCTGATAAACTGTTCCATGCACTTTGCTATATCTGTTTTCTGCTCTTGATAACTTTTCCTGCTTTTACTGCTATGCTTGCTGATAATGCTGTTCCCTGCTATCTAGCTTGTTCCTGATCAGTATCTGTTTACGTGTGCTATGCTCACTTTAACTGCTGTTACTCTGCTTCCTGGATCAATGCCGACTGTATCATAAGCTTTTTACTTGTGATCAGTATTGCTCTTACACTGGATGTTGGTCTATAAGCTTTACACTGATGTTGGATCAGTAAGCTTTACACTGACATTGGATCAGTAAGCTTTACACTGGACGTGTGGATCAGTAAGCTTTACACTGGATGTGTGGATCAGTAAGCTTTACACTCGATGTGTGGATCACTAAGCTTTATACTGGACGTATTGATCAATAAGTAATTTTAAAAACCTTCCAAAACCTTCCTAAACCTTCGTAAATCCTCTAAAACTCCCAGAACCTGCAACTCAGTTACGACCCAGAAGAAATTTTGTGCTACTACTTATAAATTTATTCTGTAAAGGAAATAGAAAGAAATAAGATCCTGTATTTACCTTCCTGTAAACGACTACACAATTCATTTTAGTGTATATAAGCCTCAGTTAAACCTTCCTCTAAGAGCCAGAGAATATTATGCAAGGCATTACTAAAGTAGATTACTTGAAAATGAGATATACCACAGCAAAGGTAACATATATATATATATATATATATATATATATATATATATATATATATATATATATATATATATATATATATATATATATATATATATATATATATATACATATATATATATATATATAATATATATATATATATATATATATATATATATATATATATATATATTATTCACCATAAAAATTGGAATAACAGTTAAGAACGCAAGGAACTAACAGATTAAGGAACTAAACACGCAAGGAGATAACGTAACGATCAACGTAATGAACTAACAACGCAAGGTACTAACAACATAACGACCATTGGCCATACCATGATATCAGTCTCAAGAGAGATGAAGCTGCCAGGTATCTTGAGAGAGATGAGTCAAGTCACCGATATTGTTCTCGCTCAGAGGCGGCAGTGAGGTGAGGAGAGAAGGTTATATGCAAATTATAGAGAATATATGACAGACACAGGTGTTGGCTGTGTTTATAGGGGGCGCTACAGGTGGCGCTTGTGTTTATAGTGACAGTAAAAGGCGGTGGTGTTATTTATAGTGAGTGTTAAAGTTAATGCTAGTTGTTATAGTGACAGTACGTGGTAGCTGTGTTTATAGTGAGGGTAGAGGTGGGCATGGGTATTAACAGTGGGAAAAAAAGAGCTGTTTTAGCTATTCCATTGAGAGGAACAGACAATATTAGCAGTTATTGTGAGAATGTGAGTTGGTGATGGTGGTAGTTTATATAGTGATGGTGGTAGTTTATATAGTGATGGTGGTAGTTTATACAGTGGTGGTGGTAGTTTATATAGTGATGGTGGTAGTTTATATAGTGATTGTGGTAGTTTATACAGTGGTGGTGGTAGTTTATATAGTGATGGTGGTAGTTTATACAGTGATGGTGGTAGTTTTATAAGTGATGGTGGTAGTTTATATAGTGATTGTGGTAGTTTATACAGTGATGGTGGTAGTTTATATAGTGCTGGTGGTAGTTTATATAATGATGGTGGTAGTTTATATAGTGTTGGTGGTAGTTTATACAGTGATGGTGGTAGTTTATATAGTGCTGGTGGTAGTTTATATAGTGCTGGTGGTAGTTTATATAGTGAGAGTAACAGATAGTAGTATACGTAATTGTGAGAGTAAATAAAACTTCAGTGTAGTTAAGTGAAAGGTTAAATTATCTAGGGAAAAAGGTCATATTATCTAAGCAAAAATGGTCACAATATCTGAGCAAAAAATTGCGGTATCTAAATAAAAGGTCATAATATCTAAGTAAAATGTCACAAAATCTAAACAAAAGATCACAATATTTAAGCAAAAGGGTCACAGTATCTAACTAAAGGTTACAGTATCTAAACCAAAGGTCACAGTATCTAAACCAACGGTCACAGTATCTTAACCAAAGGTCACAGCATCTAAACCAAAGGTCACAGTATCTAAACCAAAGGTCACAGCATCTAAACCAAAGGTCACAGAATCAAAACCATAGATCACATTATCCAAACAAAGGTCACAAGTAACTTCCATCACCGTGCAGTTAATAATGGCAACCACCACCACAATCTCACAATAACACGAAACAGAACTAGCAAAACGAACGCACAAAACTAACCATAAATCACACTAGGAAAACCTACAAAGCGAAATTTTTGTGAGAGATAATAAAGTGTACACCAGATCAAAGATTACTTTCTCTTTTAACTCATAAAAGAAAGTGAACTTTTTGGAACACGGGTCATTAAGTTTATAAGAAGTTCGCAGTGAGATTCGCTTCCTGACCACAAGGGAACACGATTTTTTTTGCGAGGAAATTGACCCAATCATATGTTTGAAATTTGTGATTTATTAATAAAATTAAACTATCCTTATGGGTTTAGCGTTTTTTTTTGGAGAGGAGAAAGTTTCAATATATGTGTAAAAGTGTATTCGAAAATTTTACGTCTTTTTTTTTTTAAGGTAATGTGGAAATATAATGGTGAGATTATATTTCCATGTTACATTTTCCATGTTACATTTTATTGCTGTGGTTAATGGGGGTTTAAATCCTATCGACTACATGTAACCTGTCCCCTTCCAGTCAAGAAAAAGTGAACTCCCAGTGTATATACACTGAGATATACACACTATATACACACCTCGGTGTATACATCATTGTATTTAGGTGTTTTACTTAAAATCAGAAATAGTTTACGCATGTGATGAATGGTTTGAAAAACCGACAAGTTGAAGATTGAGACACTTATGCAGCATATGGGAATCTTTATTCAGGAAACGTTTCGCCACACAGTGGCTTCATCAGTCCAATACAAAGAGGAAGGCGTAAGGAGAGGAGGAGTATGAGGTAATCAGTCCCTCAACCTGGAGTCGATGTGTTCAGTCCATCAATCTTGTAGAATGTACAGCATAGGGCCGTAGACGTGGCTTATATACTGTAGTGAGGTGAGGTGAAGCAGGCGGAGGCGGGGTCATAGTGGTACCATCCACTAGTCGAAGTAGGTCTTCGTCCAAAGGTTGAACAAGTGTTGAAGAATTCTTTGTAACAAGATCCCATGATGCTGCAGTGTCTGACAGTTGTGATGAATGGCTTGAAAAACCGACAAGTTGAAGATTGAGACACTTATGCAGCATATGGGAATCTTTATTCAGGAAACGTTTCGCCACACAGTGGCTTCATCAGTCCAATACAAAGAGGAAGGCGTAAGGAGAGGAGGAGTATGAGGTAATCATATTGGACTGATGAAGCCACTGTGTGGCGAAACGTTTCCTGAATAAAGATTCCCATATGCTGCATAAGTGTCTCAATCTTCAGTTTACGCATGGAATAAGAGACACGAGAATTCTTTACAGGTTCTCATTTACTGTTGAAAATTTTCTCATAGTCGCACTGGACGACGCTTCGTTTAATTCAGTACTGAAATGATACAAGAAGACAGTGGAAGATGAGGTTGTCGGTCCCCAAACCTTGCAGAACTATACACAGAAGACAGTGGCAGATGGGGTTATCAGTCCCAGAGGCTGTTAATAATTGCTCACGATTTTCTTATATAATTATCCATTTTTCACAACTGTTCAAATTATTTAATAACTAAATCCCAATGTTCATAACAGTTCAAGATAATTAATATATAACACATCAATGAACAACAGAGCTCAAGGAAATGTTTAATAACTTCTCAACAATTTACAGAAGTTACAAGAGGATACAAAGTGCTCGGGAAAAAACCATTGCTTAAATTAAAAAAAAAAAGTCTATTATACAAAAGGCTATGAATTATTTTTTTGAAGATATTCCTACCAAAACTATATTTTTTTTCTGTGTTATTTTCAAACTTTCTTTTACCACAATGCGATAAAGATTTGGACTGACAATTTGAGGCGATTTTAAAAAGTGTAACTTGATGGACGGTAATAAATTTTTTTTTCGTTATTTTAGTGTGAGAAAATGACACATTACCTGTCAGTCTGTTATTATTATTATTATTATTATTATTATTATTATTATTATTATTATTATTATTATTATTATTATTATTATTATTATTATTATTATTGTTATTATTGTTATTATTACTATTATTATTATTACACATTAGTTGTCATTCTATTATTATTGTTTACCAATAATAACAATAATCATAATAATATAATTATTATTATTCGTAGTAGTAATAGTAGAAGTAATAGCATCAGCAGCAGTCTTAGTAGTAGTAGTAGTAATTGCAGTAGTAATAGTGCATAAGAACACTCACTCAGACACTCACACACACAACACACACACACACACACACACACACACACACACAGACCACACACCACACACACATAACACCCACACACACCACACCCCAACACACAATAGACAACACACACACACACACACACACACACACACACACACACACATATAGACACACACACAACACACACACACACACACACACACACACACACACACACATACACACACACACACACACATAGACACACACACACACACACACACACACACACACAGATACACACACACACACACATAGACACACACACACACACACACACACACACACACACACACATACATACACACACACACACATAGACACACACACACACACACACACACACACACACACACACACATACATACACACACACACACACACATAGACACACACACACACACACACACACACATAGACACACACACACACACACACACACACACACATACACACACACACACACACACACACACACACACACACACACACACTATCTTGGCCACACTCCACTATCCCAGACATCCAGCAGATGCTCCCCTACCTCCCTCCCTCCCTTCCTCCAACACTCCCAACACCCCTCCAACTCCCTCCTCTGGCACTCCTCCAACACCCTACTCCACCTCACCTTCCCAAGCCTCTATATTTCACTTTCTTTAATTTTCTCTCTCTCTCATTTTCCGCCTGTGCAGAGGGAAGTATCTCTCTCTCTAATCCTCTTCCCATTTTCTTTCCTTCATTAGCTCTCTTTTGCCTCCCACCAAGTTTCTCTTCTTCTTTAATTGGCTCTCATGTCTCTTTACGGTAAATATCTCCTCTTTGTCTCCTCTTCCCTCTTTTATTGCCTCCTCTTCGTCTCCTTCTTCGTAACTCTTCTCTTATATTAATTTTCTTCTTTCTCCTCCTTTTTGCTTTCTCTTTTTTCTCCGTTTCTACTTTTTTTCATCGTCTCTTCTGCTTCCTCTTTTACATTCTCCTCTTCTGGCTCCTATTTCTTCTACGTCTTTCTCCTCCTCCTTCTTCTCTTCTTCTATTCCTCCTCCTCCACCTCCTTCTCCCTTCTTCGTCTTCTTCTCCTTTCTCCTATTCCTTCTTTCCTATCTTCCTCCACTTCCTCTTCCTGCTTCTTTAAACACTTCTTTACTTAATAAAGAAGCAATGAAAATTTAGCAGTTAACATAAAGTTTAATTCTTTGTCGACTCTTCTTTCTGCTGCTTCTTTGTTCCTTCTTGCTTCCTTCTTGCTTCCTTCTTGCTTCCTTCTTGCTTCCTTCTTGCTTCCTTCTTGCTTTCTTCTTGCTTCCTTCTTGCTTCCTTCTTGCTTCCTTCTTGCTTCCTTCTTGCTTCCTTCTTGCTTCCTTCTTGCTTCCTTCTTGCTTTCTTCTTGCTTCCTTCTTGTTTCCTTCTTGCTTCCTTCTTGCTTCCTTCTTGCTTCCTTCTTGCTTCCTTCTTGCTTCCTTCTTGCTTCCTTCTTGCTTCCTTCTTGCTTCCTTCTTGCTTCCTTCTTGCTTCCTTCTTGCTTTCTTCTTGCTTCCTTCTTGTTTCCTTCTTGCTTCCTTCTTGCTTCCTTCTTGCTTCCTTCTTGCTTCCTTCTTGCTTCCATCTTGCTTCCTTCTTGCTTCCTTCTTGTTTCCTTCTTCCTTCCTTCTTGCTTCCTTCTTGCTTCCTTCTTGCTTCCTTCTTGCTTCCTTCTTGCTTCCTTCTTGCTTCCTTCTTGCTTCCTTCTTGCTTCCATCTTGCTTCCTTCTTGCTTCCTTCTTGTTTCCTTCTTGCTTCCTTCTTGCTTCCTTCTTGCTTCCTTCTTGCTTCCTTCTTGCTTCCTTCTTGCTTCCTTCACTCTTCCGTCTTATTTCCTTAACTCTTCCTTCTATCTTACTTTTTAGTTTATCTTCCTTCTGTCTTTCTTCTTCAGATTTCTTTCAGTATTACTTCTTTCACTCTTTCTTTAGACTTCCTTCTATCTTTCATCTTACTGTTTTCACTTCCTTCTATCTTCCTTAATTCCTTGTTACTATGTTAGTTCCATCCTCCAGGCTTCCTTCTTTTTCTTATTGTACTCTTTTTGTCTATGAGCCTCTCCCCTCTTTCGCAGTTTCTTCCTTAAAACCCTTCTTCCTTCACACACCTGCTTCCTTTCTGAAGACACTTCCTTCCTTCCTACACACACCTCCCTTCTTCCTTCCTTCCTTCCTACACACACACCTGCTTCCTTTCTGAAGACACTTCCTTCCTTCCTACACACACCTCCCTTCCTCCTTCCTTCCTTCCTACACACACCTCCCTTCTTCCTTCCTTCCTACACACACCTCCCTTCTTCCTTCCTTCCTTCATACACACACCTCCCTTCTTCCTTCCTTCCTTCCTACACACACCTCCCTTCTTCCTTCCTTCCTTCCTTCCTACACACACACACACCTCCCTTCCTATACACTCCTCCGTCCTTCCTATACACACATTCCTCCTTCCTTCCTACACACACCTCCCTCTTTCCTTCCTTCCTTCCTTCCTTCCTTCCTTCTTTCCTTCTTCCCTTCCTTCCTTCCTTCCTTCCTTCCTTTCTTCCTTCCTTCCTTCCTTCCTTTCTTCCTTCCTTCCTTTCTTCCTTCCTTCCTTCCTTCCTTCTTTCCTTCCTTCCTTCCATCCTTCCTTCCTTCCTTTCTTCCTTCCTTCCTTCCTTCCTTCCTACCTTCCTACCTTTTTTCCTTCCTTCCTTCCTTTTTTCCTTCCTTCCTTCCTTCTTTCCTTCATACACACACACACACCTCCCTCTTTCCTTCCTTCCTTCCTACCTTCCTTCCTTCCTTCCTTCCTTCCTTCCTTCCTTCCTTCCTTCCTTCCTACCTTCCTTCCTACCTTTCTTCCTACACACACACACACACACTCACACCTCCCTTCCTATACACTCCTCCCTCCTTCCTATACACACATTCCTCCTTCCTTCCTACACACACCTCCTTCTCTCCTTCCCATGGTCTCTTTACACCAATTTATCTCTATTATATTACTGCAAATATATTCACTGAAGTGATATTACCGCACAAGTAAGTCTAATGAAGCAGCTGGTCTTTTCAGGGAACTCAAGTCGTTTATTTCTTAAGAAAGTGGATTCGTTAGTCAAGTCTGGGGCACCTTAAGTGTTTGTCGGGGAGAGGGGACAGGAGCTACATCGCCTCACTTGACCTCATTCAAGTTTACTTGCTTAGAAGAGAGTTGCCTTTTTGGGCTGAGTTTAGGTTCTTTGCTGACTGTTGGGATTACTTGCTGACTGTTGGGATTACTTGCTGACTGTTGGGATTACTTGCTGACTTGGGATACTGGATTGGATGTGACTGTTGGGATTACTTGCTGACTGTTGGGATTACTTGCTGACTGTTGGGATTACTTGCTGACTGTTGGGATTGCTTGCTGACTGTTGGGATTACTTGCTGACTATTGGGATTACTTGCTGACTGTTGGGTTTACTGCTGACTGTTAGCTTTACTTGCTGACTGTTACGTTTACTTGCTGACTGTTATGTTTACTTGCTGACAGTTACGTTTACTTGCTGACTGTTACGTTTACTTGC
Organism: Cherax quadricarinatus; assembly: GCF_026875155.1. NCBI lineage: Eukaryota > Metazoa > Arthropoda > Malacostraca > Decapoda > Parastacidae > Cherax > Cherax quadricarinatus. The sequence goes on from NC_069472.1 coordinate 26,201,446, forward strand.
TGACTGTTACTGTTTTACTTAGTCTACTTGTGACATTTTTCTTGCTGACTGTTACTTTACTTGCTGACTGTTACGTTCTTTATACTTGCGTGACGTTAGTTACTTGCTGACTGTTACGTTTACTTGCTGACTGTTATTTACTTGCTGACTGTTACTTTACTT
>NC_069472.1:26206607-26216607 GCF_026875155.1 Cherax quadricarinatus
GCATAGTTGCTGGTTATGGGGGATTTCAACGACAGGGAGTTTGACTGGGAAAACCTGGAGCCACATCGGGGTCCCGAAACATGGAGAGCCAGGATGTTGGACGTGGTGCTGGAAAACCTCATGCACCAACATGTTAAGGACACTACCAGAGTGAGAGGGGAGGATGAACCAGCAAGATTGGACCTTGTGTTCACCCTGGGCAGCTCAGACATTGAGGACATCAAGTATGAGAGTCCCCTAGGAGCTAGCGACCACGTGGTTCTGTGCTTTGAATACATAGTAGAGCTACAAGTGGAGAGAATAACAGGAGTTGAATGGGAAAAGCCTGACTATAAAAGAGGGGACTACATAGGGTTGAAGAACTTCCGGCGGGAGGTCCAGTGGGACAGAGAACTGGCAGGAAAGCCAGTAAATGAAATGATGGAATATGTAACAACAAAATGCAAGGAAGCAGTGGAAATTTTTATTCCCAAGGGCAACAGTAACAACGGGAAGACCAGAACGAGCCCCTGGTTTACCCGACGGTGTAAGGAGGCAAAAACAAAGTGCAATAGAGAATGGAAAAAGTACAGAAGGCAGAGAACACACGAAAATAGGGAGACCAGTCGCAGAGCCAGGAATGAGTATGCACAGGTAAGGAGGGAGGCCCAGCGACAGTATGAAAATGACATAGCATCGAGAATCAAGACTGACCCGAAACTGTTGTATAGCCACATCAGGAGGAAGACAACAGTCAAAGACCAGGTGATCAGATTAAGGCCAGAAGGTGGAGAACTCACAAGAAATGATCAGGAGGTATGTGAGGAGCTGAACAGGAGATTTAAAGAAGTTTTTACAGTAGAGACAGGAAGGACTATGGGAAGACAGCACAGAAGGGAACATCAAGAGGGAATATACCACCAAGTGTTGGATGACATACGAACAACTGAGGAGGAGGTGAAGAAGCTCTTAAGTGACCTTGACACCTCAAAGGCGATGGGACCGGACAACATCTCCCCATGAGCAGAGATGCTGTGCGTGCCTCTAACCACAATCTTCAACACATCCCTTGAAACTGGGCAACTACCTGAGAAATGGAAGACAGCTAATGTAGTCCCCATATTTAAGAAAGGAAACAGAAACGAGGCACTAAACTACAGACCTGTGTCTCTGACATGTATTGTGTGCAAAGTCATGGAGAAGATTATCAGGAGGAGAGTGGTCGAACACCTGGAAAGGAAAAAGATTATAAATGAAAACCAGCATGGGTTCATGGAAGGCAAATCTTGTATCACAAACCTCCTGGAGTTTTATGACAAGGTAACAGAAGTAAGGCCCGAGAGAGAGGGGTGGGTAGGTTGCGTTTTCCTAGACTGCAGGAAGGCCTTTGACACAGTTCCCCACAAGAGATTAGTGCAGAAGCTGGAGGATCAGGCGCATGTAAAAGGGAGGGCACTGCAATGGATAAGGGAATACCTGACAGGGAGGCAGCAACGAGTCATGGTACGTGAAGAGGTATCACAGTGGGCGCCTGTTACGAGCGGGGTCCCACAGGGGTCAGTTCTAGGACAAGTGCTATTTTTAATATATGTGAACGACATGATGGAAGGAATAGACTCTGAAGTGTCCCTGTTCGCAGATGACGTGAAGTTGATGAGAAGAATTAAATCGGACGAGGATGAGGCAGGACTGCAAAGAGACCTGGACAGGCTGGACATGTGGTCCAGTAACTGGCTTCTCGAATTCAATCCAGCCAGATGCAAAGTCATGAAGATTGGGGAGGGGCAAAAGAAGGCCGCAGACAGAATATAGGCAGACAGAATAGAGGCCTGGTCGTGGACCGGGCCGCGGGGGCGTTGATCCCCGGAATAACCTCCAGGTAACCTCCAGGTGGACAAAGACTACAGACCTCACTCAGGGAGAAAGACCTTGGGGTGACCATAACACCGAGCACATCACCGGAGGCACACATCAACCAAATAACTGCTGCAGCATACGGGCGCCTGGTAAACCTGAGAATAGCGTTCCGATACCTTAATAAGGAATCGTTCAAGACACTGTACACTGTGTATGTTAGGCCCATACTGGAGTATGCAGCACCAGTCTGGAACCCACACCTGGTCAAGCACGTCAAAAAGTTAGAGAAAGTACAAAGGTTTGCAACAAGGCTAGTCCCAGAGCTCAAGGGAATGTCGTACGAGGAAAGGTTAAGGGAAATCGGATTGACGACACTGGAGGACAGAAGGGTCAGGGGAGACATGATAACGACATACAAGATACTGCGGGGAATAGACAAGGTGGGCAGAGATAGGATGTTCCAGAGAGGGGACACAGGGACAAGGGGTCACAACTGGAAGCTGAAGACTCAGACGAGTCACAGGGACGTTAGGAAGTATTTCTTTAGTCATAGAGTTGTCAGCAAGTGGAATAGCCTAGCAAGTGAAGTAGTGGAGGCAGGAACCATACATAGTTTTAAGAAGAGGTATGACAAAGCTCAGGAAGCAGAGAGAGAGAGGACCCAGTAGCGATCAGTGAAGAGGCGGGGCCAGGAGCTGAGTCTCGACCCCTGCAACCACAATTAGGTGAGTACACACACACACACACACACACACACACACACACACACACACATACATATATATATATATATATATATATATATATATATATATATATATATATACATACATATACACACATATAAAATACTGGTGTTGGATAATGTACAAGAAAATATAGCATCGTTGTGTCATTTGACAGCTGTTATTTCTGTTGCTTTTGTGCTCGACTTTCTTTGATGTCGAGTGAGGTTCACTGCATCGCTCTCGTGAAGGAATTGTGACTTCAGTCTGTGAGGTATTTTTTTCATTACTCTGTTGCTTTCTTTCCTTTCATTTGCTATGCGAATCAGTTCCTGTTTAATATTTTTTTAATAAATATTCCTGTTTATCCATATTCCATTCCATCTTTTTTTTTTTGCATCTACTTTCTATCCCAATCTTTCGATTTTCCCTGGTTATTTTCAACTTTATTAAAATTTTTTCATATTTTCCATAATTGCAACAAAAAATTCATCAAGGTGGGGTTGCCTTGATGCAGGTGAGCGGGTCTTGATTTAAGGAATTGCGACTATCCGTCATTTCATAGCTTTAAGTCTGACAAATTTACATTCCCCTTGATTTTCGATAACGACACAGTTTAGTGCTTCCTCATAGCTATTAATCTGAACACACAACACGGACTTGCTCAGCCAATAGGATAGCTGCCAGCAGATGCAAGTTTCTGAGTGGTTGTGTTGGGTATGATGGAGCAATCTTCACTATTGTGATTGGCTATTTTGAGTTAACCATTCACAGAGATTTTCGCCTTTTATAATGCAGCGAAGGGCAGCCACAGGTCGTCATTACCTGACAGGTCGTCGACGGGTTAAGACCCCTACCAGGACATTGTCCTGGAGAGTATTATAAGCCACAGGATCCACAACACAGCTCACAGTCTAGTCTCTAGTTACAGCATAGGCCACACTCTCTCCAGGATACTGGCGCACCGTGTGCTCATTCGTGGGAATAGTTGTGTCCACACGAATCAGGCAATGTCTTCCCTCACAGGTAAGCACCCACTAGGGATAAGTGAGAAACGGGGGATAGAGAAAGGAAGGACTAAACTGAAAAGAAAAAGACCCAGGAGCAAAGTGTGGTGTGGCATCAGCTGTGTCCACCTCAGCAGCTCATGACAGGTCGACCCCGGAAGGACAGTGTCAGACGACGTGGCTGCCACCAAAACAAAGTGGACTAGTCATTGTTACACTGGACAGACACAGGATGTGGAATACTGTGCTGCAATACCAAGGTGGTGATGGTAGCGAAGAATAACAAGACGCCATTAAAAGTGTAAACGTGCCAGAGGAAGTGTGAAAATATACACAAACTATTTCGGAACCTATTTAAATATTTTATAAGTTAAAGTAAAGAAACAGTAATGTTACGTGAACTGTTTATATATATAAACAGACGCAGTCCTTAATATTAGAAACATAAATAACCTCCAGGAAAATATTTATAAAGAATATAATAATATTTGCAACAGCTAGAATTATTATATATACCAGGTTTTCCTAAATATTTCTTCAATAAAAATAAACGTATAGTAAACTACGGCAAATTATTAACAGAAAAGATTTGAACTTGTTTCTCATTACGCTCAAATATCAAGTTGTGTATATGTAATGAGTCTAAGAACCGGAGATCGAGTCAATACGTTCATACAATATTTTGAAATTATAAGAATTTAATTAACTGGTTAAATAAAGCAGATAAATGTTCCTGGATGAAAATAAGTCACTCTGACTTTTTTTTGGGGTTATCAAAGGCATTTTAAACATATGTTAAACTATGTACGACAATTCTACTTAATGATATGCACTTAATCATATATTGAACTATGTATGATAATTATACTTAATAAACTTGCTTACCCATTAAATTTATGTGACTTTAAACTCTCGAATAAATCCTCTAACTTATTTGACCTGAAATTATTGGAGACTTCACATAGACAGAACTTAAAACCTAAACCCAATAATAATAATAAAAATAAATTTTCAATCATGTTATGTCAATGTTTATTTCTGCAAATACATATACAAGGTATACAAGGTATACAAGGTATACAAGGTATATAAGGTATACAAGGTATACAAGGTATACAAGGTATACAAGGTATACAAGGTATATAAGGTATACAAGGTATACAAGGTATACAAGGTATATAAGGTATATAAGGTATACAAGGTATACAAGGTATACAAGGTATACAAGGTATATAAGGTATATAAGGTATACAAGGTATACAAGGTATACAAGGTATACAAGGTATATAAGGTATACAAGGTATCCAAGGTATACAAGGTATACAAGGTATACAAGGTATACAAGGTATATAAGGTATATAAGGTATACAAGGTATACAAGGTATACAAGGTATACAGGTATATAAGGTATACAAGGTATACAAGGTATACAAGGTATACAAGGTATACAGGTATACAAGGTATATAAGGTATACAAGGTATCCAGGTATATAAGGTAATACAAGGTATACAAGGTATACAAGGTATACAAGGTATACAAGGTATACAAGGTATATAAGGTATACAAGGTATACAAGGTATACAAGGTATACAAGGTATGCAAGGTATACAAGGTATACAAGGTATACAAGGTATACAAGGTATACAAGGTATACAAGGTATACAGACCATAGCTAACATTCTACTATATAGAAAACCGCTTATTATGCTCAGCATTTCGTGCAAATTAGGACACTTTTTATCTCAGGATGCGACCCACACCAGTCGACTAACACCCAGGTACCTGTTTTACTGACAGATGAACAGGGACAACAGATTTCTTAAGGAAACAAGTCTTAATGTTTCCACCCGTACTGGGGATCGTCCCCCGGTCCTGTGTGCTAGATCTGACTGCGTTACCAACCGAGCTACGGGACACCATGATAAGACATGTATAATAGTTTGCATTATTATATCATTACTGTATTTAAAAAAAAAATTCCAAGAGTCTTTTTTCGTGTTTTTAACATTAAAAACTGTTAGTTTTGTATTATTAAACAATTTAAATAACATTACTCTTTGTTTGCGTCCTCCATTAAAATATTTAATTACGTTCGGAAATCATTTATTTCGAAGTGTTACGTTTGGAATGTACGTGTCACAATGTACGTGTTACAATGTGCGTGTTACAATGTGCGTGTTACAATGTACGTGTTACAATGTACGTGTTACAATGTGCGTGTTACAATGTGCGTGTTATAATGTACGTGTTACAATGTGCGTGTTACAATGTACGTGTTACAATGTACGTGTTACAATGTGCGTGTTACAATGTGCGTGTTACAATGTGCGTGTTACAGTGTGCGTGTTACAATGTACGTGTTACAATGTGCGTGTTACAATGTGCGTGTTACAAAGTACGTGTTACAATGTACGTGTTACAATGTGCGTGTTACAATGTACGTGTTACAATGTGCGTGTTACAATGTGCGTGTTACAATGTGCGTGTTATAATGTACGTGTTACAATGTGCGTGTTACAATGTACGTGTTACAATGTACGTGTTACAATGTGCGTGTTACAATGTGCGTGTTACAATGTGCGTGTTACAGTGTGCGTGTTACAATGTACGTGTCACAATGTACGTGTTACAATGTGCGTGTTACAATGTACGTGTTACAATGTGCGTGTTACAATGTACGTGTCACAATGTACGTGTTACAATGTACGTGTTACAATGTGCGTGTTACAATGTACGTGTCACAATGTACGTGTTACAATGTACGTGTTACAATGTGCGTGTTACAATGTGCGTGTTACAATGTGCGTGTTACAATGTGCGTGTTACAATGTGCGTGTTACAATGTGCGTGTTACAATGTACGTGTTACAATGTGCGTGTTACAATGTGCGTGTTACAATGTAAGTGTCACAATGTACGTGTTACAATGTGCGTGTTACAATGTACGTGTTACAATGTGCGTGTTACAATGTGCGTGTTACAATGTGCGTGTTACAATGTGCGTGTTACAATGTGCGTGTTATAATGTACGTGTTACAATGTGCGTGTTACAATGTACGTGTTACAATGTACGTGTTACAATGTGCGTGTTACAATGTGCGTGTTACAATGTGCGTGTTACAATGTGCGTGTTACAGTGTGCGTGTTACAATGTACGTGTCACAATGTACGTGTTACAATGTGCGTGTTACAATGTACGTGTTACAATGTGCGTGTTACAATGTGCGTGTTACAATGTGCGTGTTACAATGTACGTGTTACAATGTGCGTGTTACAATGTGCGTGTTACAATGTACGTGTTACAATGTGCGTGTTACAATGTACGTGTTACAATGTACGTGTTACAATGTGCGTGTTACAAAGTACGTGTTACAATGTACGTGTTACAATGTACGTGTTAGAACGTAAGTGTAATTTTATTGTTACACTGCCCAATATTTTAAGGTAGTTTATTCTGGCAATTATAACACATAATAGAGATATTGGCTTGGGTTTATCCTGTATTATTGTATTGTTGTATCATTCACACTACATTCCTGTTATCATTTTTCTATTTAAATTATTCGATTTAGGTTTGAAATTTATAGCTAAATCTCGCCTTCAACATATTTTAGTTTTATGCAAAGGTAAGCAAATTTAAGATTGCTGCTTCTCTTATAGAATAATATATCTTAGCTGGGATACTATATATATATATATATATATATATATATAATATATATTATATATATATATATAATATATAAATATATATATATATTTTTAAAATTTTATAATATATATATATAATATATAAATATATATATAATATACATATTCAAGTCGGCCGTCTCCCACCGAGGCAGGGTGACCCAAAAAAAGAAAGAAAACCCCCAAAAAAAGAAAATACTTTCATCATCATTCAACACTTTCACCACACTCACACATTATCACTGTTTTTGCAGAGGTGCTCAGAAAAACAACAGTTTGAAGCATATACGTAACATATCCCTCCAAACTGCCAATATCCCAAACCCCTCCTTTAAAAGTGCAGGCATTGTATTCCATTTCCAAGACTCAAGTCCGACTAATGGAAAATAACCGGTTTCCCTGAATCCTTCACTAAATATTACCCTGCTCCACTCCAACAGCTCGTCAGTCCCAAGTATCATTCGTCTCCATTCACTCTATCTAACAAGCTCACGCACGCTTGCGGAAGTCCAAGCCCCCCGCCCACAAAACCTCCTTAACCCCCCTCCTCCAACCCTTTCGAGGACGACCCCTACCCGCCTTCCTTCCCTTATAAAATTTATATGCTTTTCCCTGTCATTCTACTTTGATCCCTTCTCTCTATATGACCAAACCACCTCAACAACCCCCTCTTTTGCCCTCTGACTAATACTTTTATTAACCCACACCTTTTCCTAATTTCCACACTCCGAATTTTCTGCATAATATTTGCACCACACATTGCCCTTAGACAGGACATCTCCACTGCCTCCAACAGTCTCCTCGCTGCTGCATTTACCACCCAAGCTTCACATCCATAAAAGAGTGTTGGTACTACTATACTTTCATACATTCCCCTTTTTTGCCTCCATAGATAACGTTTTTTTACTCCACATATACCTCAACGCACCACTCACCATTTTTCCCTCATCAATTCTATGATTAACCTCATCCTTCATAAATCCATCCGCCGACACGTCAACTCCCAAGTATCTGAAAACATTCACTTCTTCCATACTCCTCCTTCCCAATTTGATATCCAATTTTTCTTTATCTAAATCATTTGATACCCTCATCACCTTACTCTTTTCTATGTTCACTTTCAACTTTCCCAAACCCTTTACGCCCCATTCCCCAAACTCATCCACTAACCTTTGCAATTTTTCTTTAGAATCTCCCATAAGCGCAGTATCATCAGCAAAAAGTAACTGTGTCAATCTCCATTTTGAATTTGATTCCCCATAATTTAATTCCACCCCCTCCCGAACACTCTAGCATTTACTTCTTTTACAACCCATCTATAAATATATTAAACAAACCATGGTGATATTACACATCCCTGTCTAAGACCTACTTTTACCGGGAAGTAGTCTCCTCTCTTCTACACACCTAACCTGAGCCTCACTATCCTCATAAAAAACTCTTTACAGCATTTAGTAACTTACCACCTATTCCATATACTTGCAACATCTGCCACATTGCTCCCCTATCCACTCTATCATATGCCTTTTCTAAATCCATAAATGCAATAAAAACTTCCCTACCTTTATCTAAATACTGCTCACATATATACTTTAATGTAAACACTTGATCTACACATCCCCTACCCACTCTGAAACCTCCTTGCTAATCCGCAATCCTACATTCTGTCTTACCTCTAATTCTTTCAATTATAACCCTACCGTACACTTTTCCTGGTATACTCAGTAAACTTATTCCTCTATAATTTTTACAGTCTCTTTTGTCCCCTTTCCCTTTATATAAAGGGACTATACATGCTCTGCCAATCCCTACGTACCTTCCCCTCTTTCATATTTATTAAACAAAAGTACCAACCACTCCAACACTATATCCCCCCCTGCTTTTAACATTTCTGTCATGATCCCATCAGTTCCAACTGTTTTACCCCCTTTCATTCTACATAATGCCTCATGCACCTCTCCCACACTTACATTTTGCTCTTCTTCACTCCTAAAAGATGGTATACCTCCCTGACCAGTGCATGAAATTACCGCCTTCCTTTCTTCCTCAACATTTAAAAGTTCCTCAAAATATTCTCGCCATCTACCTAATACCTCCCTCTCCCCATCTACTAACTCCCCTACTCTGTTTTTAACTGACAAATCCATACTTTCCATAGGCTTTCTTAACTTGTTTAACTCACTCCAAAATTTTTTCTTACTTTCATTAAAATTTCTTGACAGTGCCTCTCCCACTTTATCATCTGCTCTCCTTTTGCACTCTCTCACCACTCTTTTCATCTTTCTTTTACTCTCCATATACTCTACTCTTCTTATAACACTTCTGCTTTGTAAAAACCTCTCATAAGCTATCTTTTTCTCTTTTATCACACCCTTTACTTCATCATTCCACCAATCAACTCCTCTTTCCTCCTGCCCCCCCACCCTCCTATAACCACAAACTTCTGCCCCATATTCTAATACTGCATTTTTAAAACTATTCCAACCCTCTTCAACCCCCCCACTACTCATACTTGCACTAGCCCACCTTTCTGCCAATAGTCGCTTATATCTCGCCCGAACTTCCTCCTCCCTTAGTTTATACACTTTCACCTCCCTCTTACTTGTTGTTGCCACCTTCCTCTTTTCCCATCTACCTCTTACTCTAACTGTAGCTGCAACTAAATAATGATCCGATATATCAGTTGCCCCTCTATAAACATGTACATCCTGGAGCCTACCCATCAACCTTTTATCCACCAAT
>NC_069472.1:26229107-26234107 GCF_026875155.1 Cherax quadricarinatus
GCCCCTCGCCCACAAAACCTCCTTTACCACCTCTTTCCAACCCTTTCGAGGACGACCCCTACCCCTCTTTCCTTCCCCTATAGATTTATATGCTTTCCATGTCATTCTACTTTGATCCATTCTCTCTAAATGACCAAACCACCTCAACAACCCCTCTTCTGCCCTCTGACTAATGATTTTATTAACTCCACACCTTCTCCTAATTTCCACACTCCGAATTTTCTGCATAATATTTACACCACACATTGTCCTTAGACAGGACATCTCCACTGCCTCCAACCGTCTCCTCGCTGCTGCTTTCACAACCCAAGCTTCACATCCATATAAGAGTGTTGGTACTACTATACTTTTATACATTCCCTTCTTTGCCTCCATAGATAACTTTTTTGACTCCACATATACCTCAACGCACCACTCACCTTTTTTCTCTCATCAATTCTATGATTAACCTCATCCTTCATAAATCCATCCGCCGACACGTCAACTCCCAAGTATCTGAAAACATTCACTTCTTCCATACTCCTCCTCCCCAATTTGATATCCAATTTTTCTTTATCTAAATCATTTGATACCCTCATCACCTTTCTCTTTTCTATGTTCACTTTCAACTTTCTACCTTTACACACATTCTCAAACTCATCCACTAACCTTTGCAATTTTTCTTTAGAATCTCCCATAAGCACAGTATCATCAGCAAAAAGTAACTGTGTCAATTCCCATTTTGAATTTGATTCCCCATAATTTAATCCCACCCCTCTCTCGAACACTCTAGCATTTACCTCTTTTACAACCCCATCTATAAATATATTAAACAACCATGGTGACATTACACATCCCTGTCTAAGACCTACTTTTACCGGGAAGTATTCTCCCTCTCCTCTACACACCCTAACCTGAGCCTCACTATCCTCATAAAAGCTCTTTACAGCATTTAGTAACTTACCACCTTTTCCATAAACTTGCAACATCTGCCACATTGCTCCTCTATCCACTCTATCATATGCCTTTTCTAAATCCATAAATGCAATAAAAACTTCCCTACCTTTATCTAAATACTGTTCACATATATGCTTCAATGTAAACACTTGATCTACACATCCCCTACCCACTCTGAAGCCTCCTTGCTCATCCGCAATTCTACATTCTGTCTTACCTCTAATTCTTCCAATTATAACTCTACCGTATACTTTTCCTGGTATACTCAGTAAACTTATTCCTCAATAATTTTTACAATCTCTTTTGTCCCCTTTCCCTTTATATAAAGGAATATACACGCTCTCCGCCAATCCCTAGGTACCTTCCCCTCTTCATACATTTTTTAAACAAAAGTACCAACCACTCCAACACTATATCCCCCCTGCTTTTAACATTTCTGTCATGATCCCATCAGTTCCAGCTGCTTTACCCCTTTCATTCTACGTATGCCTCACGTATCTCCACCACACTTACATTCTGCTCTTCTTCATCCTAAAAGATGGTATACCTCCCTGGCCAGTGCATGAAATTATATATATATATAATATATATAATTATATAATATTAATATATATTATATATATATATATATTATTATATATATATTATAATATATATTATATATTATATATACATATATATATATATATAATATATATATATATATATATAATATTATATATATTATATATATATATATAATATATGCAATAACGATCACAGTAAACAGGTGATTTCAGATTTTGCAAAACAACCACTCTGAAAGAATAGAGAAATTCCAACGCTTTCGTGACTACTCACATTATCAAGGAACTATCTTGATAATGTGAGTAGTCACGAAAGCGCTAGGAATTTCTCTATTCTTTCAGAAGTGGTTGTTTTGCATATATATATATATATATATATATATATATATATATATATATATATATATATATATTTTATATATTATATATATATATATATATATATATATATATATATATATATATATATATATATATATATATATATAATATATATATATATAATATATATATATATATATATATATGTATTTGAAGAATATTTTGTAGTTCTAAATAAAATAATAATAGTAATAACGGTAATTCTAGGGCCTCTGTAAGGGAGAAGCAAAGGAGCCACGATCCTGACATACAAGGTTTTGAAACACTGACTTTGTAGATTGGTACTTAAACCAAAAACAAAGTACAGGAAAGGTAAAAGAGTAATTCATTAGCACTGGGGCTGTAAGTGAGTAGGAGCGAGAAGCAGTGAGCAGTAAGGAAACTCAGTGCACGGTTTCATGATTAGGTACGATAATAAGAACGGACCTGTAGCTGAAACTGTCCGTGAGCACACACACAACATACACACACACACACACACACAAAACACACACACACACACACACACTTCATTGCCTCCCTTCATTTCCATGCAAAAAAGAACATGAATTTCTCCGGTGTGAGTGTAGGCTATACTGGAGCCAGGCGGCATTACCACCTCCGCTTGCAATATTCAACAATGCACTCCCGTCTGAGATTGAAGTGCTGTGAGCAGGCAGCCAGCTTGCATACAAGGCGTGCAGGACAAGTTTGCAACATCAGTGTTGCGTGCAATTTCCAACGTACTACAACTGGTTCTTGTTACTACTGCAATTTTTTCAGTACTGTCTGTCTGTCTTTTGTTTTTAATGGGGTCCTGCAAGATAAGGTTTAGGGGTCCTAACTTATTTACAAGATAAGAGCTGTTACAGACCTCGTTTCTCTGTCTCTCTCTGACTGTCTCTGTCTTTGTCTGTCTGTCTGTCTGTCTGTCTGTCTGTCTGTCTGTCTGTGTGTCTGTGTCTGTCTCTCTCTCTGTCTCTCTCTCTCTCTCTTTACACAAAGTTTGACAAGGTTAGGTTAAGGATCGCTAGCTTTATTGACAGGTTATGTACAAGTTAAGAGCTGTTACTCTACTCTCTCTCTCTCTCTACTCTCTCTCCTCTCTCTCTCCTCTCTCTCTCTCTCTCTCTCTCTCTCTCTCTCTCTCTCTCTCTCTCTCTCTCTCTCTCTCTCTCTCTCTCTCTCTCTCTCTCTCTCTCTTAACCTTCAGATTACTATTTTCATTAAGAGATCTATTGAAAAAAATCTTACTTTGATCATCAAAACTTCAAAGTCAAAGGACATGACTACTAAAGTTACAAACCAAAAAATAAAGTATAAAGTCAGGTAGAGACACAAATATATTTAAGGAATTTTATTTATCTTTGAAATCGATTATTGTATTAAAAAAATTAAAAAAAAAAACGGGTTCAAACGGTTCGGAAGGAGAAAATGATAACAGGAACAGAGGAAATTAGATAACAGGAAACGGGAAACGGTAATCAGTAAACAAGAAACAGAGAACAGCGAAAAAAAATGGGAGATAGAAAGCAAAATAGGAAAGATATAAAGAGAAACAAAAGAATGAGGAAAAAAAATAAGAGAGCAAAAAGCAGGAAAGAAAGGGGTGAAATAGAAAAATATAAACAACAACAGAGACTAGAAAAGAAAGGGAAAACAGGAAATACAAAACAGGAAAGAAGAGGAGAAAACAGAGAACAAGAACAGGAAACAGGGAACAAAAAATAGAGAAAATAAGAATCAAGAAAAAAGAAATGAAAAACAAGACAAGAAAATGAAAAAGACACCAAAAAAATAAGAAACAAGAAAATGGACGAAAAAAACAGGAAACGGGAAAAAAACGACAAAAAAAAGGGAAACGGGAAAGTAACGCCACTTTTTTAAACATTTAAAGTTCGATTTAAATAAATCCAGACTTACGTTACACGAGTTTGTTCTTACAACGAAATTAGTGTTCGATCAACGGGGAAGCTGTAAACGCGTAGGAGCCACACAGCGCCTGGACAGGCATTCAGAAATTAAAGGCAGCTCCCATTACACGGACCTGAAGCCTTTAAAAGCCCGAAGACTTTTCCTTCCAAGAGACATATTAACCTTGAATATCACGTCTATTATGAATGTTGGTTTGAGGCTTAATTTTCCTCACAAAAGTTAGGTAGCAAGACCGTTTTGTCCTTCGTTTATTTGATGCTTCATTAAGTCCAGGAGACCCAGGTTACCTGTGTTGTACCTGTGTTGTACCTGTGTTGTACCTGTGTTGTACCTGTGTTGTACTTGTTTTGTACCTGTGTTGTACCTGTGTTGTACCTGTGTTGTACATGTGTTGTACCTGTGTTGTACTTGTGTTGTACCTGTGTTGTACTTGTTTTGTACCTGTGTTGTACCTGTGTTGTACCTGTGTTGTACATGTGTTGTACCTGTGTTGTACCTGTGTTGTACTTGTTTTGTACCTGTGTTGTACCTGTGTTGTACTTGTTTTGTACCTGTGTTGTACCTGTGTTGTACCTGTGTTGTACCTGTGTTGTACCTGTGTTGTACTTGTTTTGTACCTGTGTTGTACCTGTGTTGTACCTGTGTTGTACCTGTGTTGTACCTGTGTTGTACCTAGTGTTGTACTTGTTTTGTACCTGTGTTGTACCTGTGTTGTACCTGTGTTGTACCTGTGTTGTACATGTGTTGTACCTGTGTTGTACTTGTGTTGTATTTGTGTTGTACTTGTTTTGTACCTGTGTTGTACCTGTGTTGTACCTGTGTTGTACATGTGTTGTACCTGTGTTGTACTTGTGTTGTACCTGTGTTGTACCTGTGTTGTACCTGTGTTGTACTTGTTTTCTACCTGTGTTGTACCTGTGTTGTACCTGTGTTGTACATGTGTTGTACCTGTGTTGTACTTGTGTTGTACCTGTGTTGTACCTGTGTTGTACCTGTGTTGTACTTGTGTTGTACCTGTGTTGTACCTGTGTTGTACCTGTGTTGTACCTGTGTTGTACATGTGTTGTACCTGTATTGTACCTGTGTTGTACTTGTGTTGTGCCTGTGTTGTGCCTGTGTTGTACCTGTGTTGTACCTGTGTTGTACCTGTGTTGTACCTGTGGTGTACCTGTGTTGTACCTGTGGTGTACCTGTGTTGTACTT
>NC_069472.1:26239107-26246607 GCF_026875155.1 Cherax quadricarinatus
TTACAGCTCCGTTCTGTGGCTGCGGGCTGTGGCTGGGGGCTGTAGCTGCGGGATGTGGCTGCGGGCTGTGGTTAGGGGCTGTGGCCGAGGGCCGTGGCTGAGGGCTGTGGCTGAGGGCTGTGGCTGCGGGCTACAACTGCGTGCTTCAGCTGCTGTCTTATACTGTGTTCTGTGGCTGAAGTCATATGTACTAGTAGTAGTAGCAGCAGCAGTAGGGGCATTAATAACAGCTGTAGTAGTAGTAGTAGTAATAGTAGAAGCAGTAGTAGCACTAATAGTAACTATTACTATTATTACTATCAGTAATAACAGTAGCAGTAGTAACGGTACAAACAGCAGTAGTGGTAGTAGTACCAGTAGTAGTAACAGTAATAATGGAACTAGTATTAGTAGGTGTAGTCATGCAGCCATGTACTCTCAGAGGCAACCATGTACTCTCAGAGGCAACCATGTACTCTCAGAGGCAACCATGTACTCTCAGAGGCAACCATGTACTCTCAGAGGCAACCATGTACTCTCAGAGGCAACCATGTACTCTCAGAGGCATCCATGTACTCTCAGAGGCAACCATGTACTCTCAGAGGCAACGATGTACTCTCAGAGGCAACCATGTACTCTCAGAGGCAACCATGTACTCTCAGAGGCAACCATGTACTCTCAGAGGCATCCATGTACTCTCAGAGGCATACATGTACTCTCAGAGGCAACCATGTACTCTCAGAGGCAACCATGTACTCTCAGAGGCAACCATGTACTCTCAGAGGCAACCATGTACTCTCAGAGGCAACCATGTACTCTCAGAGGCAACGATGTACTCTCAGAGGCAACCATGTACTCTCAGAGGCAACCATGTACTCTCAGAGGCAACCATGTACTCTCAGAGGCAACCATGTACTCTCAGAGGCAACCATGTACTCTCAGAGGCAACCATGTACTCTCAGAGGCAACCATGTACTCTCAGAGGCAACCATGTACTCTCAGAGGCATCCATGTACTCTCAGAGGCATACATGTACTCTCAGAGGCAACCATGTATTCTCAGAGGCAACCATGTACTCTCAGAGGCAACCATGTACTGTCAGAAGCAACCATGTACTGTCAGAAGCAACCATGTACTGTCAGAAGCAACCATGTACTGTCAGAAGCAACCATGTACTGTCAGAAGAAACCATGTACTCTCGGAGGCAGCCATGTACTGTCAGAAGTAACCATGTACTGTCAGAAGCAACCATGTACTGTCAGAAGCAACCATGTACTGTCAGAAGCAACCATGTACTGTCAGAAGCAACCATGTACTGTCAGAAGCAACCATGTACTGTCAGAAGCAACCATGTACTGTCAGAAGCAACCATGTGTTGGAATAATACACGGGGACTGTTAAAGCTTGAGTCATCTACGAGAGTGTTATAGTCACACTTGACTTGAGTCATCTACGAGAGTGTTATAGTCACACTTGACTTGAGTCATCTACGAGAGTGTTATAGTCACACTTGACTTGAGTCATCTACGAGAGTGTTATAGTCACACTTGACTTGAGTCATCTACGAGAGTGTTATAGTCACACTTGACTTGAGTCATCTACGAGAGTGTTATAGTCACACTTGACTTGAGTCATCTACGAGAGTGTTATAGTCACACTTGACTTAAGTCATCTACGAGAGTGTTATAGTCACACTTGACTTGAGTCATCTACGAGAGTGTTATAGTCACACTTGACTTGAGTCATCTACGAGAGTGTTATAGTCACACTTGACTTGACTCTTCGTCGTCTTGAGTTGAATATCTCAAATGGACTGTACCATCGCTATCATTCTTCTGCTTTCACATACTGTCAGGCGCTGTTGCTGTTGTTGCTGATGATGTTACTGCTGTTACTGCTGCTGTTACTGCTGTTACTGTTGCTGTTACTGCTGCTCTTACTGTTGTTGTTACTGTTGATGTTACTGCTGTTACTGCTGCTGTTACTGTTGATGTTACTGCTGTTACTGTTGATGTTGCTGCTGTTACTGTTGCTGTTACTGTTGATGTTACTGCTGTTACTGTTGCTGTTAGTGTTTATGTTACTACACTGTACTGTGATGTTGCTGCTTACTGATGCTGTTACTGTGCTCACTTGTCTGCTGTTAGTTGCTGTTTACTGTTGAGTTGCTGCTGTTACTTGACTTGAGTTGCTCTCTACGTTGTGTTATGCTTTACTGTTACTTGACTTGATGTACTCTGAGTGCTGTTATAGCTGCTCTTAACTTGCTTACGTATCTGTACTGTTGAGTTGCTGCTGTACCGTTGCTTACGCTGCTCTTACGTTGCTGTTACTGCAGCTTGACTTTTGAGTTGCTGCTGTTACTGTGCTTTAACTGCTGACTCTTACGTGCTGTTACTGCTGCTGTTACTGTCTGATGTTACTGTACCTGTTACTGTCTTTGCTGTTCACTGCTGCTCTTATGTTCGCTGTTACTGCTGCTGTTCTGTGATATACTGTGTACTGTGCTGTTACTGTGCTGTTACGTTGCTGTTACTGTTGCTGTTACGTTGCTGTTACTGTACTGTTGCTGTTACCGTTGCTGTTACTGTGATATACTGCTGTTACTGCTGCTGTTACTGTTGATGTTACTCGTCACGTTGCTGTTACTGCGCTCTTACTGTTGGCTAATACTGCTGCTGTTACTGTTGATGTTACTGCTGTTACCGTTGCTGTTACTGCTACTGTTGCTGTTACCGTTGCTGTTACTGCTGCTGTTACTGTTGATGTTGATGCTGTTACCGTTGCTGTTACTGCTGCTCTTACTGTTTTTGTTATTGCTGCTGTTACTGTTGATGTTGCTGCTGTTACTCTTGCTGTTATTGCTGCTCTTACTGTTGCTGTTACTGCTGTTACTGTTACTGTTGATGTTACTGCTGTTACTGTTGCTGTTACTGCTGCTCTTACTGTTGCTGTTACTGATGCTGTTACTGTTGATGTTGCTGCTGTTACCGTTGCTATTACCGCTGCTCTTACTGTTGCTGTTACTGCTGCTGTTGATGTTGATGTTGCTGCTGTTACTGTTGCTGTTACTGCTGCTCTTACTGTTGCTGTTACTGCTGCTGTTACTGTTGATGTTACTGCTGTTACTGTTGCTGTTACTGCTGCTCTTACTGTTGCTGTTACTGCTGCTGTTACTGTTGATATTACTGCTGTTACTGTTGCTGTTACTGTTGCTGTTACGGTTGCTGTTACTGTTGCTGTTACCGTTGCTGTTACTGTTACTGTTGCTGTTACCGTTGCTGTTACTGTTGATATTACTGCTGTTACGGCTGCTGTTACTGTTGATGTTACTGCTGTCACTGTTGCTGTTACTGCTGCTCTTACTGTTGCTAATACTGCTGCTGTTACTGTTGATGTTACTGCTGTTACCGTTGCTGTTACTGCTACTGTTGCTGTTACCGTTGCTGTTACTGCTGCTGTTACTGTTGATGTTGATGCTGTTACCGTTGCTGTTACTGCTGCTCTTACTGTTTTTGTTACTGCTGCTGTTACTGTTGATGTTGCTGCTGTTACTCTTGCTGTTACTGCTGCTCTTACTGTTGCTGTTATTACTGCTGTTACTGTTGATGTTGCTGCTGTTACTGTTGCTGTTACTGCTGCTCTTACTGTTGCTGTAATTACTGCTGTTACTGTTGATGTTGCTGCTGTTACTGTTGCTGTTACTGCTGCTCTTACTGTTGCTGTTACTGCTATTACTGCTGTTACTGTTACTGTTGATGTTACTGCTGCTACTGTTGCTGTTACTGCTGCTCTTACTGTTGCTGTTACTGCTGTTGTTACTGTTGATGTTACTGCTGTTACTGTTGCTGTTACTGCTGCTCTTACTGTTGCTGTTATTACTGCTGCTACTGTTGATGTTGCTGCTGTTACTGTTACTGCTGCTCTTACTGTTGCTGTTACTGTTACTGTTGATGTTACTGCTGTTACTGTTACTGCTGCTCTTACTGTTGTTGTTACTGCTGCTGTTACTGTTGATGTTACTGCTGTTACTGTTGCTGTTACTGCTGCTCTTACTGTTGCTGTTACTGCTGCTGTTACTGTTGATATTACTGCTGTTACTGTTGCTGTTACTGCTGCTCTTACTGTTGCTGTTACTGCTGCTGTTACTGTTGATGTTACTGCTGTTACCGTTGCTGTTACTGTTACTGTTGCTGTTACCGTTTCTGTTACTGTTGCTGTTACCGTTGCTGTTACTGTTACTGTTGCTGTTACCGTTGCTGTTACTGTTACCGTTGTTGTTACTGCTACTGTTGCTGTTACCTTTGATGTTGCTGTTACCGTTGCTGTCACTGTTACTGTTGCTGTTACCGTTGCTGTTGCTGTTACCGTTGCTGTTACTGCTGTTACTGTTACTGTTGCTGTTACCGTTGCTGTTACTGTTACTGTTGCTGTTGCCGTTGCTGTTGCTGTTGCTGTTACCGTTGCTGTTACTGTTATTGTTGCTGTTACCGTTGCTGTTGCTGTTACCGTTGCTGTTACTGTTACTGTTGCTGTTACCGTTGCTGTTACTGTTACCGTTGCTGTTACTGTTACCGTTGCTGTTACCGTTGCTGTTACTGCTGTTACTGTTACTGTTGTTGTTACCGTTGCTGTTACCGTTGCTGTTACTGTTACTGTTGTTGTTACCGTTGCTGTTACTGCTGTTACTGTTATCGTTGCTGTTAATGCTGTTACTGTTACTGTTCCTGTTACCGTTGCTGTTACTACTGTTACTGTTGTTGTTACCATTGCTGTTACTGCTGTTACTGTTACTGTTACCGTTGCTGTTACCGTTGCTGTTACTGCTGTTGTCTTCATCGCAAAAACTTCTTTGAATTTTATTTTTTGGGGGGATTTTTTTATTTTTGTTTTTTACTCAATTTTTTATTGGTTGCTGATTTTTTTTTATTGTTAATTTTTTGTTTGCTGATTTGTATTTGAGTTTTGTTCATCGTTGATTTTTTTTGTTGATTTTTGTTTAATGGAAATATTTTTTTTTGTTCAATATATTTTTTGCTGATTTTTTTGTTGCTGATTTTTTTATTTATGTACTTTGTTTATTGTTTTTTATTATTATTATTTATTTTGTTTATATTTTTATTGCTGACTTTTCTTAATTATCGATTATTGTTGTTGTTATTTTTTGTATACCTTATTTATTCTTTATTTTTAATTTTTGTGCCTATTGTACTTTAGGTAATTATAATAATAATAATAATAATAATAATAATAATAATAATAATAATAATAATAATAATAATAATAATAATAATAATAATAATAATAATTATTATTATTATTATTATTATTATTATTATTATTATTATTATTATTATTATTATTATTATTATTATTATTATTATTATTATTATTATTACATTCAGCGCCTGGAGGTATTGAGAGATTATCAGATTTGATCCAAGGAAGGGACAGGTAGCTCCAATTCCCTTGAATCAAGAGCCCTTCACCAGCGTCAAGGGATTATCTATTTTTATTGCTAAAGCGGCAATAAAAATTGTATTGGTATCCTTTATTTAGGTGATTGGTATTCCCCTCTTTGATTAATGTTAAGACCTTGCTTAAAGTGCCTTGTTAACCTCTGTCTACCTCTCTTCCTCTTTCTCTTCATTTCCCTAGTCTCCATTTGGCTTAGACTAGATAATATCTCTTCCTTTCTCTGTTTCTGTCTTCTCTGTCTCTATATCTGTGTCTCTGTCTGGCCATACCTTCTCTTCATCTGTCTTTCTCTCTTTCTCTCTGTCTAGATGTCTCTTAATTCCTTCGTATGTATCTCTGTTAACCTTTGTTATGTTGATAATTTGTTTGACTCGTATGCTGTAGCATATGTTGTATGATGTATACTCTCAGGTGTATGGTGAGTGACACACACACACACACAAACACACACACACATACACAAACACACACACACACACACACACAAACAAACACACATACACACACACACACACACACACACACTAAATAAAAAATGAACCTAACTCTCAGTTAGGTGATCATCTCTGCTTCTTCTCTTTTTAAAAGTCTCTGACAACAAGTTTTTCCAGCGTCTGAACCTGAGAGCGCAAAATGTAGATTAAAACCTATAACCCAAGTCCAAAACTCTATTAATATATTCATCTCAACTTTCCACGAAATTCTTCTAAGAACCCAAAAGCCTTGACGCATTTGCACCTCTTATTCAAAACTGACAAAAGATCTTTCAAATTATATATATATATATATATATATATATATATATATATATATATATATATATATATATATATATATATATATATATATATATATATATACGTGTAGAGGAGCCTTGTGGCTGCACTGGAGGATTACCTGGATCTCAATAGTTGCGGGTCACGCTAGTGTTTCCAGAGGTTGTGGAGGAACGGTGGGGACGAGGCTTGTTGTTATGAGAGGAAGTGTGTACAGAATTCCTTACAATGGTGTCTGCTCATGCCAGGAAGCTTCCTGGGAGCAAACATACTCCTCTCTTTGTCGTAAGAGTATGTTATTTTTTTTAATAAACACTGTTTACCATGCAAATCAGAATAACGCTGGTTGTGATGGTAAGATCACGTACACGGTGGATTATGGTACACCAGGAGAAATGTAATGAGACAAATACAGCGTATACTTACTTGTTAACAAATAGGGTGAAGATGTGTTAAAATACCGTTTATATCCTACGCTTATCTGGGTTGCTTAATGGGGTTTAAAGCCTATCGACTACACGATGGTCTTCAAGACTGCATGTAACCTGTTCACCTCTAATCAATTATATATATATATATAATTAGTGAAGTAATATTTATATTACATAGCTTACCAAAATGGTTTAAACATTTTTTATCTGACGTATTCTGCTGTCTAAGTGATATAATTAACATCGCTTGACGCACGGCTACATTATACGTCAGACCAGAAATCCTCGAGTGATAGGAAACAGCTGAAGTTTATGTCGAAGTTTTCACATTAAATTAATGAATATATAATTATATAACATTGAACATGTTTACCTAACGTTGTTTACACAACATTGTTTACACAATGTTGTTTACATAACATTGTTTACAAAATATTGTTTGCACAACGTTGCTTACACAACGTTGTTTACATAACATTGTTTACACAACGTTGTGTACATAACATTGTTTACACAATATTGTTTACACAACGTTGTTTACACAACGTTGTGTAAACAACGTTGTTTACACAACGTTGTTTACATAACATTGTTTACACAATATTGTTTACACAACGTTGTTTACATAACATTGTTTACACAACGTTGTGTACATAACATTGTTTACACAATATTGTTTACACAACGTTGTTTACACAACATTGTTTACACAATATTGTTTACACAACGTTGTTTACATAACATTGTTTACACAACATTGTTTACACAATGTTTTTTACATAACATTGTTTACAAAATATTGTTTGCACAACGTTGCTTACACAACGTTGTTTACA